>JAADWZ010000510.1:0-22254 GCA_023336445.1 Pythium dissimile
GAGTACGTTTGGCTTGTTGGGTTATTCAGCGTAGTTTCGAGCAGTTGTTGACCATACGTATGTATCTGCAGAGATTGGTGCTTTCTCCGAGTACGTAGTCGTGCCGGCCGCCACGGGGCTCAAGGTGCCTGCCGTGGACCCCTGCCGTACTGCCGCTTCTTGTGCAGGGCATCTCCGGCTCGATTGCTCTTGAGCAGGTTGGCGAGATGAAGTCGGGCGAGACCGTGCTCGTCACTGCCGCCGCCAGCGGCACCGGCCAGTTCGTTGTTCAGCTCGCCAAGCTCGCGGGTAATCACGTGATTGGTACCACGAGCTCGGACGAGAAGGCTTAGGTGCTCAAGGCTCTCGGTGTCGACCGTGTGATCAACTACAACAGGAGAACATCGTGAGGTGCTCAAGAATGAGTACCCAAAGGGCGTGGACCTTATATTTGAGACCATTGGCGGTGAGACGTTCAAGGCTGCATGCACAAACATCGCTGTCCACGGTCGTGTGGTCTTGTTCGGTTACATCTTGGGCTATCTTGACCGCCAGAATGGCGTCGAGCCTCTGCTCGTGAGCCAGATCAACCCCATCTTGCTCGGCCGCTCGGCCTCGATCGACGGATTCCTTCTCTTCAGCCACACGGCGCAGATCCCGGAGCACTTTGCCAAGCTCTTCAAGCTCATCGCCGAGGGTAGGCTCAAGCCAGGCATGGACGAGACTGAATTTAAAGGTCTAGAGGGCGTCGCAGCTTGATCATCCCATGTGGCCCACACGAAATTTTCCTCATGTCGGGCAGGTTCAACCCGCCTTACACACCCCAACCAGTTCCTCTACGTGCGTGTATGTACCGTTCGAACCTCTCGCTCTATACAATTATGCTGCATGTGGCAACTTGAGCGGACGACTGGTATCGGTGCTGCTTTGTCTTACACTGCAAGTATGCATCGAGTCGTAACAAACAGCCAACCTAGACTTTCTGGATGGTTATATATCGACTCCTTCATGTCCTCCTGCGTCTTGCTGAGGATGGTGCTCTACATTTACACAATGGCTGTGATGTCATGCTCGATGACATTAAAATTCGTTTGATCTTCCATTTCCCTTCGCTGAGAGATCTGACCTACTCCTACAATTAAACTATTTCTTTCTTCACATGACGCTCTTCAAGAGCAACACGGATCCGCAGACTCGGGCACCTTGGTCGTGTCCTTGGTGAAGAAGAAGAAGCCCAGCATGAACCCGAGTACCGTGCTCGAAATGAGCCCAATGTCGTACGTCATCGCCGCCAACATGAGCAGGTACGCCACCAAAATCCGGCAGCCGTGCTGCATGCTATCACCGAAGTGCTCCCAGAGACTCACCCTGTCCAGCACAATCGGGCTCGTAGCACGCTGGTCGGCTCCGTTCACGCTCTGGATCTTGGCCTCGCTTGGCCACTCGGTTGTTGTCGTTGCCGCGTATCCTCCGGACGACGAGTCCGTGCTGCCTCGTCCGGTCTCTGGATCGTTGGACGTGCGCGCCAACACCGCCAACTGGAGCCGCTTGACCTTGCCGTATTGTTTGGCGCGCTGCATGCGGTTGGCGTTGGTCGTGGTCAGGAACTGCGCGAGCAGCGCCAACAAAAACACGCCAACGTTGGCCATCACGGCGCGCTCGAGGCTGTTGACCGTGAACACCTCGGTCCAGAGCATGAGGCAGTCGTCGCCCGTGCCCGCGAGCGTGAAGCCGTTGCCGCCCATGATCATGGCGCCGCCAGCGCAGAACCAGGAAGAAGCTGAAGTCTGCATCGGAATGGTCTCTCCATCAAGGGTTCGTACGGTTGATTGAGTTGCCAGTTGGTCGGGGAGCTGCCCATTCAACAATATCTTACGGTTATTTAACCATCCAGTTGGTGTTGAGGACGCATCCAACGTGGCATTGAGATGCTGGCTGGATGGACCCTCCAGATTTAGACTGGAGACGAAGAAAATTCTGCGATGAAAGCCTCACAGTAAAGAAGTGTAGATCACACACCAGCTGCGCGTTAAGAGCGTTCTTCATTCTCGTGAAGTCGGTCTACCAGCTGGGCGTGGGCTTCCAGTGAGAGTCGGAAGATGGGAATCTACGCGTAATTTACATATCCGCTTAGACAGGTGTTGTCTGGTCGTTTGCTCACCAAGAGGAGGCAGTTGCATAAGCCAAGTGATCCAGCACGAAGCACACGCAGTCTTCAAGAGCTCGCCTGCGTCGCTCATTCCAGCGAATTCTTCTTCACACCAGCATGGCTCGACCTACACACCGCTTGCACTGTATCCAGGCGCTACTGTCCATGGTGGTCGCGTGTCTACTGCTACTCTCTGTGCCGAGAACGACCGCAATGATGGACATGCCGGTTAGTGCTCACACTCTTCATGCTTTCTGGATCAATGCGATCCTCTATGCTCACGCTGCGTTTTGCAACAGGACGATCCAGTGAACGGCAAAATGGTCATGAGCGCGGCGTTCAACTTCCAGCTCCAGAACGGCCAGCGTCTGCGGTTCGCGAGCGCCGAGACGCTCCAGCAATTTGAAAAAGACCCGTTGACTGGTCTGGGCGAGGTCGTGTTGGCCGACAAGGCCAGCGCACAGGGCGAATCCACACTGTGTCCCGTCTGCGGCATGGAGAACGCGGCCTCAGGCGGCCCGCAGGTGCTCATGCAACACGGCGACCAAGTGATCCACACGTGCAGCATGTTCCACGCGCACCAGGTCCACGACCAGATCCTCACCCTGCGCGACGCCGCGGCAGCTACAGCTACAGCGCCAGCCAAGGACGATGAGCCAGCGCCGTTCTGCACGGGCTCGGGCACGTCCATGCTCAACGGGTTTACGTTTTTCCAGAGCGGCCGCGTGAGCTCGGCCTGCGTCTTGCTCTGGTTCCCGGGCTGGGTGCTCAACACGCCGTGGCGGTACCTCCTGGGCTGCCTCACAGTCGTGCTTTGCGCCATGTTCAACGAGTACCTGCTCAAGCTGCGGCGTGTGCTACGCAAGGAGAGCAACGCCAAGCGGATTTTGGTGGAGGCGGCTGATGGCTCGACCGGTGAAGCAGCCTCGCTGTTGCGGCCGCGCGCGTATTCGGCTTCGTACGTGGCGCCGTCGCCGGCGTCGTCGACAGGGATCATCGCCAAGTGGTTCCGAGGACTCTCGGGCGACACTCAGCACATGGTCCACTGCCTGCTCCACGGCGGGACCATCATGCTCGCGTACATGCTCATGCTCGTCTCGATGACCTACGACGGCGTGCTCTTCCTCTGTTGCATCGTCGGCTACATCGTCGGGTATTTTGTGTTTGGCGAGCGGCGCGATGCCGTGCTCGACGAAGACGCGCTGGGCTTTGGATCGGCGTGAGTCTGAGTCTCGGTGTCCACATAAGCGATAGGGGCGGTATAAGTATTATATATGGAGCAAAGTAGCGGATGATTCAAAACTGGCAGCCTGTTCTGGTACAAAATAGTGTCGTGTCAATTCAGTGGAGTCCGCGTTGGTACTAAAGCCATCTTCGGTGCAGGGCATGGCTCGTGCGTACTGGTACGTAGGATTAAGATATTATTATTATTGCTTTTTGTGTGTGCCACGATGCCCCCACGCACACTTCGTCCTCCAATGGTTTAGACGACCTGCCTCACAGCGCCTGGGTCAGCTCATTGCGCAAGTTGCGGAAGCTCTCCAGCTCGTCGTCAAAAAATGAAGGCGTCGCCGTCGACGCCGCACGCGATCGACTCTCGTTCTCGGCCTGGGTTTCTCCTCTCATCGAGGCAGGATCAGCAACACTGCTCGTTGCGCTTCCACGCTGCTCGCTCAGAGACTCGAAGGTTTGCAGTCGCGGTGCGTTCTTGAGCTGCTGGAGGAAGCTCCCGACGGATGCTGTGTCCCATGCCATGGCGCCGACCACTCCGCCACGCGGCTGGGACTCACTCTCGGAACTCAACGAAGACTGGCGGCCACCGACAGAACTCGTCGCGGTCATGGTGGTTCCACTGGATACATTGTCTCCGTCATCGCCGAGCGCGAATGGCAGCATCATCAGTTCGCTCTCCACAGTGCCGTCGCCGAAAGCCGCACCCGAGTCGCCATGGCCAGATTTGGTGGTTTCTTCGTTTCCGCCACCGTTCGAACCCAGGAACCGGCGCCGAGTCGACGCGCCAATCGAAATCGCAAACTTGTCGGGCGAATCGGGCGAGATGCCCCAGATACCCGCTGTATTCTCGTTGATATCCGTGGAAAACGCCTGGTCATTGGTCTCACCCTGAGAGCCCGACGAACGACCTGACGACGTCGCTGCAGCTAGAATGGACCCGCCGCTGCGGCCACTGCCGACGGTCATGTAGAAGCTGCCTCCTCGACCATGCCCAGGGTCGGTCGACATAAAGGTCGGCGTGCCACCTCGTCGCAGCGTCTGGAAGTGCTTGCTGTGCGAGTATCCTGGGGAAGTGGAGAGCAGCTCGGACGGATTCGGCTGAAATGGTGGACTGAGCGAGGGGGATCGATCCAGCGACGTGCGTCGCAGCACCATAGCAGCAGCAGGTGACTTCTCTCGGTCTCTCGAGGAAACTCGGTCGCCGGAGGATGTAAGAGGTGAATCGGCCATGAATGGTGGGGCCAGCTGAGGTGAATTCCCGTTTGAAAGGCGACTGTCGCCTCCTTCCACACTCCCTAGCTCAGGTGTTATACTTCGCTGAGAATCGAAAGAACCAGTCCGTCGGTGGTCGAAATGGAACGTCGTCGCGTGGTCGTGGGGGGCTGAGGGCGACGGACCGGGGGAGATATGGCCGCCTGGGTGGCTAGGGCTGCTTGTGTCCAGAGAAAAATTCTCCAATGACGCCCGATACGCAAACTCGTTGCTTGATCGCTTGCCAGCAGCCGATGATGACACTGACGAGACGAACGATGTGCGACCCGCCGTTCTTGGAGTGAGAATGGAGTTTGGGTGTCGAGGCGGCGTGGCCAATCGATGGTGCGGACTAGACAAGTGATGATCCTGAAATGAACCTCCTCCTCCAGAGAATCCACTACTGCTTCCAAGCACTCCCGTGGGCGGTGTCTGAGAACGTTCGACAGCAACGTTTCCGTAGCCGTACGGAGCAGGAGCTACGTTAGGGTTCGCGCTGACAGCGCGCAGTCGAGACGGATCGCCGTACGAATGTGGGCGGTGTGGAATAGGCACAGGAATTGTGGTTGTCGATTCAAAAGCCGATGTCGTGGAATCGTCGTACGAGGCTGCTACTGGACTCTTGACTTGCTGTGGGATCGCCATGGGCTGTGAAATGTGCTGTTGGTGGGCCTTTCGAGGCGACAGATCCAGAGCAGGCTTCCGCTCTGGACTTGACCGGCGACGGTGATCAATTGCTTCATCCGTAAAACCGTCAGGATGCGATGGCGGGGGCATTGCGATCGGTGCAGACTGACCAGGGGAGGCTGGAGACTGTCGAGTGACGGGTGCTGATGCAGCCACCAGCTCGGGTGAAGCTGGCACGTAATCCTGGATGATGAAGTTCTCCTGGAAGATCTCCTTGCTGGCCCTCTTCCTTCTACGCTCCAGCGCCGAGCAGTCTCGTCGGTACATGGCCGACAGTTTGACAAATCCAAATGGAGTGTTGATCGGCACGAAACTGTACTGGCTGGTAGCGATGCCCGCATCGAATCCGCTGGATATCTCGTCTTCTTCACACGAGTGGATCGCGTACGACAGTGTCGACGGATACGACTGGCGGTAAAACCGATGCGCCGGGAGAAGCCGCATAAACGAGTGGAGTGCTCGCAAGACGATCGCAAATTTCTTGAGCGTTTCCTTTAACACCTCAATCACGTCGCGTTGGTTGCTTTTGACGCCGCCGCCCAGCCCGCCGCTGAGACGCCGACCGTGAAAGTCAAACTGGTCGTTCGCCGCCGAGAGACCGTTCGTGTACTCGACGCTCCACCGCTCCAACAGCACGCGCTGGCCACCATCGCCGTCCCAGAACACGTCGATCACCAACGGGTAATGCACATCTTCTCGCCACGCGCCCATGGATTCGCGAATGTACTGGACCTCGTCAATCTCCAACTTGAGCTGTTCATTTGTCAACATCCAAAACGACCACTTACTCAGCCTCAACCAATCCAAATTCACAGGTGACGGAAAGACACAGAACGTACCCATCCACGACGAGCACTTGAGGTCTGGTGGTGGTGCCCGGCGTCCGCCTGGAGATGGACGCGCGACTGCAGCACGAGTTCAGTGACCTTGAACAGGAATTCGAGCACGTACTGCTCGGTCTTGAGCCGCCCCGCCTCAGCGCCAGGTGGTACCCCACCCCCTGCACCCGCGTACGACTGGTGGTAGGTCGTGTGTGGATGCGGAGCAGGGCTGCCGCTGCGCGGGAGGCTCGACATAGAGGTATATCTCGAGTGTGGGTTGTGGATATTGGACGGCCCCGTTCTCGACGTGGATGATGAATGAGACGACGGTGCGTTCAGATCCACAGAGCTCATCATCTTTATCTTTGCGATGAGTTAGTCTGTGGTAGTCGGACGGCTCTGGGTTGCGCTCCAACCCACGAAAAGGAGAGCGACTTGACGCGCTTCTCTCAATAATTGTGTCGCTTTGGTAATGCGCGCGTGCTGGAGACTGTTTTCTTTCAGTCAGCCTTGGGAAATCGATACAAGAGCGGAACATCAGATATAAGAGGGTTTATGTGATTGGTGGAATATGGCGATGACATAGCAACTTCAACAGCCAATCAAATGACCGAATTCTCTGACCCCGTTGAAGCTTCGACCACGTCGGAGAGCAGATCCGACGGCGACACGGCCTGTAGAGTATCAATGTTCGCCTACATCTCAAGTCAACCCTCAAAGAGTGCAATCTCCGGATCAACATTATACGTACTCTATAGTGGATTGGGTGCTGCTGCCTATGTGGGTTCGTTCTCAAGCCGCCGCTCACCCTAATTCAGTAAACTTATACCTTGGGCACTTCAATTCATCATGCAATTCATATTTGAATTGCCCATCTGCGAAAATTGTTCTTCAGCCCCACAAAGATCGAAGTGGTGTGGTCCACCTGGTTGAAGTGGCGTGAGTGTGTGTTTCTGCAACCGGCCGTCGCATCCCCCCACTGCCACAGGCGAAACCCAGAGTGCAATATCCACACCCAAGTGCAAGTTCCAGAAGAAGCGAGACCGCGGCCAGTACCTTCACGCTGCGTTTCGCCTCCCAACAGCAGACCTACCTCCCCGCACATACCCCACCATTCGATAGAGCGATCCAAGCGCTATCCAACGGTGTGCTTGGCGGTCGCAGACGAACTCGAGAACCTTCCCGAAAAGTTAACTTACCATGGCCGAGGTTGAAGTCAAAGGTGCGTCGTTTTTTGCTTTCATGTAGCGTGCATGCTTGAGTTAACAGGGTATGCGCCGCTGGTTGATGCGATGTGCAGACGCGATGGACCTCGCGGTCAAAGCCGAGCTTGATGCGCCGGTGTTAACTGGTCAGGCGGCCGTTCTTGCCGCGTCTGCTGGTGGCGGCGGTGGAGTCGCGAGCGCTGGAGAGAAACCGCTCGGGCCTCGAAAGGAGCGCAGCAAATCGCGCGAGATGGGCAAGCGCATGGGCGGCGGCCAGAAGGGCGTCTGGGGCAACTCGACCGAGATCTTGAAGCCCGTGGCGGCCGTGGACGACCACGACCCGAATTTTGACAGCGAAGGTGAGGACGGCGTGGTGCTGATCTCGACGACCGGATCGCCCGTGCACCGCCCAGCGCCGCAGAACCTCGAGCCAGATGAGCTCGCGGCGAAGGAGCTCGCCGTGAACCCGCCGCCAGAGATCAAGAAGCGCGTGATTGAGATCATCGATGAATACTTTACCAGTGGCGACGCCGAAGAAGTCAAGAGGTGAGTGATTGTTTGAGGGTGCATGATGATCGAGTCTAACTCAAGTGTGTTGACTGATTTTGTTGGTACGTATGTGTATAGCTCGGTGCGGGAGCTGGATGCTGGGGAGTTCAACTACGAGATTGTGAAGCGCGCGATCACCATGTCTATGGACAAGAACGACAAGGAGCGTGAACTCGTGTCGCGCTTGATCTCGGAATTGTTCTTGAACGTGCTCACACCGTCGCAGCTAGCCATGGGCTTCCGTCGAGTACTCTTGCTCGCTGACGATCTCCAGATTGACATTCCAAAGTGCGTTCTGAGCAGCCGGATACGCTTTTCCTCCTCCGTGTACTCACAAGTTAACACTGTGTGTTGGTCTGACTCAGCGCCAAGAACATGCTTGCAATCTTTGCGGCACGTGCAATTGTGGACGAAGTGTTGCCGCCAAAGTTCTTGGAAGACCCATTCATTAACCGCTACGCACCAGACATCGCCGCGGAGGCTATTAAGAAGCTGAGCATCAAGCACGCTACTGCTCGTATGGAGAAGGGATGGGGACCAGGCGACGGCCGACCTGTTGAGGAGCTCAAGGTTGCGATTGATCAGCTCACCAAGGAGTTTTTGCTGTCGCGCGACCTTGAAGAGGCCGCTCGCTGTGTGCGCGAGCTCAATGTGCCGCATTTCCACCACGAAGTGGTCAAGCGAGGCATCATGAACTCGTTGGAAGAAGGTGGTGAGAAGAACACCGAGGCGCTCACGTCGCTATTGGCTTACCTTGTCACGCAGGAGATCGTCTCGGGCGAGCAACTCCGCAAGGGCTTCGAGCGTTTCAAACTCGTGCTTGACGACGTCGCACTCGACATTCCGAACGCAGCCACGGTTTTTGAAGGAATCGTGGCGCGTGCCAAGAGCGATGGCATTCTCCCTGGCGATTTTGAGAGCACGGGAAAGCAGCAGTAGTCAAAGAGTGACACCGAGAGAAGCAAGCGAGAAGACCATTCCCCGTGATACGAGTTCTACCTTCATGGCCCACACAAACCCTGGCAACCAAGCTGCGAGGAAGAAGAAGAGGAAAAACAAACAGACACAACAACCGATCCGGAGCGGTAAAATAAACAAATCTCAAATCGAGTTGACTTGGTTGCTGTGGTTTCTCAGATATATCTGATTCCATTCATCCTGCCTGAGACAACGACGTGAAAGGTCGCAAGCCACATCAAACCTTCCAGCATTTTCTCAAAGGCAAGTTGGGTCCCAGTTTGCCATTTACCAAGTTTGCCAGCACTAGTCAACCAAGCAACAACGACCATGAGGTCCGTACAGTACGCTGCAGCATACGGGAGTGAGTCTGGTGTAGGTACTCACATCAATGCTTCTTCATGGTCACAGCGACGCATTCTCCACGGCCGCGTACCTGGTCATGCCGCCCGAGGCTGAGAAGCTCATTGAGCACCTGAAAGAGCAGCCCGTAGACACGATCGGTGTCGCGAAAGACTGGATGGCGTACCACCACACCGTCGAGAAACTCAACCTCCAGGCCCACCAATCAGCGCAGCGCAAGCAGGACAACTTCGTGGTCGAGGCGCTGGTCACGTTCCAGAGATTCCCGACGCTGTTGGTGAATCTGCTCAGCGCCGAGATGTGGAAAGCGAATGTGTTCCCTCTGCTCATGTGTCAAGACGACGATGCAGCGTCACTTCGGCTCTACTACATTGTACGCTTGTCCCGGTCCCTATTGCTGGTCTCGTTCGATCCTTCTAATGTTGTGGACGCTTCTAGATCTACCACGAGGCCGCAATCGTGAATCTACTGGAAGTCGCGTTCTACCACGAGCACGTGATCGAGACGCTGGACGACGATATGATGCTCGAGGTGATCGACTACTGCATGCGCAAGCTCACGTGGCTGATCGGTCTCCCACGCGACGCCATCGCGAAAACGACCACGTTCCACAAGAGCGGCCAGGAGATCGTCATTATGCTCGAGTCGCAAACCCCCAAGTCGGAACTACAGCGGCAGCAGATGGAGATCGAATTCCGGATCGCTGTCCAATGCGTGACGATCATGCGGTACATCGCTGAGCGGCTCCACCGACTGCCCCTTGGCATCGTCTCTCGCTTGCTGGACAAGCACGACGTGCTGCTATCGCTCGCGGTGCTGATCGAGAACCCGCCGTGGACTCACAAAGAAATTACCAAAGACGAGACGTCCGACGAACAGATCGTACGGTGGAAGAAATTCTCACAGCAAAAATGGAGCGTGGTAGAGCCCAGCGATCTGCTGGTGCTCACGACCACCGAGGCGCAAGTGTGGCTCGCGGTTTACTATTTGATCTGCACCAAGAACGCGCGGGAGCACTACGAAGTGACGCAGTTCCGCAAAGACCAGCTACTTCGCATGCGCAAGTACCTGAACGAATTGCTGGTCGATCAATTGCCGTTGCTAGCGGATATCCAACGCTACCTGGACGAGCTCTCGATCATGCAGGTACAGTCCAACAGTATCGGCGCCAAGAGCACGCTCGTGATGGAGGCCGTGCCGTACATGCGAGACAACATGACGCGGCAATTCCGCACAGCGTACCGGTCGATCGCTCAGGCGTTTGACAGCAGTAGCAAGGTGTTCAGGCGCACCGAGGATCTGCAGCAGCTCGCGGAGCTGTACCAGATGGAAGGAATCGACGAGCTGATGGACGATTCCGAGGCGAAGCGCAAAGAACGCGAGGAGCTACGCAAAGCGATGGTTGGTGAGAACGAAGATATCGACACAGAGGAAGACGCCGAGCCGGCGACGCCACAGCAGGTGGTTTTGGTGTTCAAGAACTGCGTTGAAAAAGTGGAAGTGGATGAGAAGAAGCCGCTGATCGTCGAGATTCTGGACGATGATCCGAAGGAGGATAAGAATCTGGACGAAGCACAAAAGATACGACTACCGAAAGAGGTTCGGGTGGTTTGTGATGTCGATTTGGCGTCACAGAAGCTCATGGAGACCAAGAGCCACCGCTACTACCGCTATACACTGCGAGCTCAAGCTTCCACTGCCAAAGAGACACAACTCGTGGGTTGGAACGCCTCCGCAATTGCGACCGTCGCATTTGACGACGATGCTGCGACGATCGAGCTGCAATGTTCCAAGCTTGAGCTGCCTCGATCCCGACTGACGGCCGAGCAATTGAAGCGCGAGACAGTATGGAAGCAGATTGGCTCCTTGCAGGAAGACAGTCGCGTGGTCGTGCAGTGTCAGTTCGTCACTGCCGCCGACTTTACGAGCCCAAACGACAACCAAGACGACCACGACGGTGACTCATTCGTGCCGTACCAACTTGGATCGCTGTTTCTCTCGATACCATTTTAGATTTCCCACGCAAAAGTATCACTTGGAGTCTATCTATCGTACAGCACACACACTTGTTCTTTTGGCCGTGAGCACCGCACTTGCACGACGCCTCCTTTCGCAGTCTTCACACCGTTGGAGTGGAGCGAGAAACGCGGTCGTTCTTCAATCACCTCCCCCTTCGCGAGCCATGCGATTGCAGAGTTCGACAGTGTCATCCCCCAAGTTCGAAACTCGTCCACTAGCCCGTTAAACCCGTACCAGCCAGCGAACGTAGGCGTTGGCCGCCCCGGAGATCCAGCACTAATGCAGCCCGTACCAAGCTGCATACACCGCAGGGAGTACGCCTCGTGGTGGATCGTTCCTTGCACCGAGCTGACCAGTCGTCCGTCCAGCAGCACACGCTGCGTGTGGCCGTCGAACATGAGCGCGAGGTGGTACCATCGATGGGTACTGAGATTGGTCGCCACTTGCTGTTTGTCGCTTATTACTGAGCACAATAGGTTCCGCTGTGCGTCCACGACGATGAACTGCTGGTGGTAGAAAGGCCAACGCGGGTCCACAAACGGCGTGGTCTGGACGCCTAACAAGACGCCACCAGCGAGCGTCGACTCGTCACCGGGCAGCAGCGCGAACCAGAGATCAAACGCCACGAGCTCGCTCCACTCGAGCACGAGGCCGCGGATGTCGACGCACGAGCCTTTGTCCCCGCTTGACGCGGCCTGTGTACCGCGTCCGCGAAATTGAAGCGACGAGGCTGAGAGCAGGCGTCGCTTGGGCGGCCAGGCGGTGGTAGTGGGGGTTTGTTCGGCGTGGTGGTGGCAAATACAGCGCGCCGTCCAGACGGGAGCATGGGCGTCCAGAAGCGTCCAGAAATGGCGGCTCACGTGCGAGAGATGGAAGATATCTCTTCCCAGCAGACAGTCGAAGAGCGTCGCCGTCACTTCGGCTGGGAGCGCCTCCAGCGCAGGTCTTGGTGAGCTCACATTAGCCGTCATTTTGGCGATTCGGGTTCAGTGCTGCATATCAAGAGAAACCGGTGTTTTAACCGATTTGAGGTGTCGATAATTATCGGTATTGACCTACTGCAATCTGAACGTTCAGCGCATGTTCCTGGTCTGCAAGGATTCAGATCAATCCCGTGTGCGAAGCGGCAGCGATGGAGCCTTCCCATATTATCCGCCACGATTACTCCATGGCGATCGTTCGCATGCATGGCGCTGCGTTTCTTACACGGACAGAGGGCGCGTCCATTGAATGGAATGCTCATTCTCCGATCCGCCGTCCTAAGCTTCCATCATCCACCCTCCTCTACTAGTATTGAACTCAAAAATGAAGCTCCCAGGCTCTCTCCTGCTCGCCGCGATTGGCGTCTCCACACTGGTTCTCGCCGATCCTTGCACGCAAGCGGAGATTGATACTGCCAGCGCACTGGGCAGCGATCCGGACCTGCTGCTCGCGTGTCCAGCCGCCGGCGCCGGCGTCCAATTCTCCATGGATACAGATTTGTGCTCGGATCCGACCTGTGAGCTGTTCCTGACGACGCAGATGCTGGATAAGCTCGCCGACTGTGAGATGAGCGACGGCACGTACCTCAAGAATCTGTACTCGGCGTTTGTAAGCGTTTGCACGCAGAACGCTGGCGCTCCCAAGACAGCGGGACCAACGACAACGACGACGACCTCGCCAGCGCCAACGCCAACGCCGACGCCAACGCCAATGTCCAGCCCAGGTGCCGACGGAAGTGGTGCTGGCACACCGGCGGTGATACCCACGACGGCTGGAGGAGGCACCGAGTCGAACTCAACCAGCACAGGCGACTCTAGTAGCAGCTCCACCTCTACTACTCCAACCGACACGAGCGGGAACTCGACCGACTCCAGCGCCTCGGCGGGCACAACCAACTCGACCTCGAGCGTGACGAGTCCAACGTCGGACCCGGACGCGCTTCAGAATGAGGACGACCACAGCGGCTCAGGAGAGGGCGAAAACAGTGGCTTGGGCGACGATGAACCCTCCAACACTGATGACTCGAACCTGTCAGGCTCGACGAACGAGGCAGCATCCGCGTCGTCGCCCACTCCAGCGAAGAACTCGACAGTCAGTCCGTCGTCCACAAGCGCCGCGCGGCCGCAGCAGTCGCGTATGAGCTATGTGCTCATTGCGACCTGCACAGCGAGTGTGATGCTCGCGGCAATGGCGTAGACTGGACCCTGAATACATTAGTACACGTCTATTTTTTCAGCACGTGATAGTCAAGGAGAATGCGATTCACAAGTTTACCTGCATGGTCTAGAAGTACCATCCAGATTGGTAAGTAAGTCCGTCGCGTTTTGTGGACTACAGGACGCCAGCTGGAGGTCGCTACTATTCTCCTCTGGGTCGTCACAGCGGACTTGGCTCGTTGTGTGGCGAACGACGACTCATCTTCAACGTTCGTTTACCGACACGGTGTCTACGCATCCCCCCACGTGGCATGGCTGACCGTCCAAGTTGAACGCATACCCAACTAGAGACACACCATCGGTTGCAGCTTTTCAGCGAGCTTCTATCTGTATAAGGCTAGATACACGCCAATCTTCGCAGCAGCTCACGGCTCATTCCCCCATTCTCCACCTTCTAACCATGCTTTGATATCTACCTCTCTCTCGAGTCATGAAGTACCAGACTCTCATACTCGCATGCGCTCTCGCCCTGCCCTCCCCTTTGATTTCCGCCAAGGACTGCACGGCCGAGCAAGTCGTCGGAGCGCACCCAATGTCGGACGATTTTGAGGTCGCCTGCCCGACGCTGGCCAAGACAGACGTTGGTGTCACCGAGCTGGGCTCGCTCGACGCCACAACGCTCGATGGACCAGGTACACGACCTTGCTCAAGATGTGCACCAAGTTCGCAGCTGGGCTTGTTGCTTCGGGTTATATCGTGGAGATCTTCAAGGACGTCGCGGCCGAGACCAAGCACGCCACGAGTGGATTAGTCAAAACGGACGGCAGCAGCAGCAGTAGCAGCAGCATCAACTCTCCACAGACGACCACGGCGACGACTATGGCGCCTGCAACATCGTCCGGTGCCAACATTGTGGCCGTGGCGTCCAGCGCGCTGATCGCCGTCTCGGCTGGTGTGGTCTCTTTCATGAATAGTGGTGGTAAGATTCTACGAAGAACAGCCTGCAAAAGTTGAACTCAAACTTTGCACCAAAAGGTTTAATCCCGTCACCTAATAGACAGTGTGGTTTGTACCGGTACGCAACACCACATGATGAACTTTTCATGTGGTGTGCGAGGGAGAAGCGACGTTAAAGCAAATACTTGCATGTCGATATGTCTCCAATCGAACTATCCGGATGGTCATTGCCAACTCCTCTTCACGTTAGAGCCCGCGTCCAAGACTCCAAGCTCCTTCGCTTTCACTTCTTCAATCTCCTCGTTTGCACAACACCCAGTTCGCGAGCCATGAAGATCTCAAGTGTTCCTGCCTCCCTCGCCATGCTCGTGCTGGTCTCCACCGCTCAGATCGCCAATGCTGCTGAATGTACGGCCGACAGCATAGAGACCATCGAGCAACTGAGCGCTGACATCGACGCGTCGTGTCCGTCGCTCGATGGTGACGACGGCTTGGACATCACGACCGTCAGCTCGCTCTCGGCTCCGCAGCTCCAGTCGCTGAGCGCCTGCAAAGATACCTCGTGCACCGCGTTCCTGACCGAGTTGGTCACTGCGACGCCCGACTGCGAGTTCATGGGCATAAACGTCAAACAAACTTACTTTGCGGTGCTCAAGATGTGCAACGCCTTCGCCGCGGGCCCTGTCACGAAGGGGGAACTCGCAGACATCTTCGAACAGGTTACTTCGAACGTTTCTACCGGTAGTGAAGACTCGTCCGCTAGCGGCTCAAGCGATGGAGGCACGGCCATCCAGGTGCCGGAGATGACCAAGAAAGCCTCGATGCCTAAGAACGCGAGTGTGCCGTCAAACCGCAGCGTCGTGCCAACGCCAACACCAACGTCGACAGCAGCGGGAGCCAGTGTCGTGAGTGTGGTGACGGCCACGGTGGCCAGCGCGGCTGCCGTGACGCTTTTCTTGGTCTAAATGTGTGGAAGTAGTCGTTCCACAGAGTTTGTGTGTACTGAGTGTGTTGGGAACCCGCTTTGTGGGGGAGCGTGGTCAAGCTGTGGTGGCGTTTAGTGCGCTAGTTTTCATTGTGCTGGCGTGAAATAAAATATGTGTTGCCTTCGACGGTCTGACTTGAGACATAAAATGTCCCACTTCATTGTGGCTTCGAAGTCTGCGCTAGCACAATTTGTAAAAGATAGATTTGCTGTTGACCTTTCCAGCGCATCTTCACATAAAGATGACGCTGGCAAGTTGGCCGCAAGCTGGGATGTCGACCTGCGGGCTCACCTCCCAGGTACTATACTCTATCGAGTGAGTTTGACGCAGATAAGTTGGGCCACTATTTGAATGACCAGTCCACCTTCACTCGAGAATGGCCATTCTTCAGGTGCATTGGGTGCGTGGGCGCGTTGGGTTCATTGGGGGTATCGCGTGCGTTGGATATATTGGTGTCCACTCAAGAGGTGAATTACTGTTCTGTTCGAATGAATCACCGCGGCTATGACTGAATCGTTCGTCAGACGAACGCTCACCCACAGCTGCGAACAAGGTGGGCACTCGTATTCACAGTATCCGGTACGGAAACGATGCAGCCTGCAGCAACAAACTGCAAATTGAGTTTTTTTTTCCAGTTGCAAGCGCAGCCTCCGCCCTCTTGTCCATTTTCCTCGTGAGCGTACCGGTCACAAGTCAAGCTCCTCCAAGGGGGAGCCAGGTACACGAGCAGAACTATAGCCAAGGCGATTCCAACGTCGAGCGGGACTGCCGTTGTGCTCGTTTGTGCCGCTTCATTCGCGTGCATCAGCGGCCATCCTCACCTAAGGAAACACAGTGAAGAAGTCGCGCTGTTGATCTCGTGATACGTTTCATCTAAAAAAGTACACTGGTTTACCGAACATTAAGAAATCAAACTGGTTGTACTGCACGAAGTTTCACTACAGAGTACAGTGTTTGGTGCAGTACAATCAATGCAATCTATCCTCAGGTCGGCGAGTTCCCCACCGGCAGGTACAAGGATTTTACAGGCAGTGTCTCCACAGTGTGGAGTTCACACTCTCAGAAGGACTCCCTATAGTGGACAGTCACTGTGGTGGCCAGTTTTGTGCTGTAGATCTTGAAGAGACGTCACGAGTTTGGGAGAAGAGTGCCTCTTCGGTTGAGGATACAGCCACATTGTTCAGCACCTTCTCACACGTCGCAGGAATCTATGCGTATTTGTTTCAGCCGACTGTGCTTCAACTTCGTCTACACGAAGTACAGTACTGTATAAACACGTCACATAAACGCAAAATATTGATAAATTACTCTCCCTGAGGTTGCACCACACTGAAACGTTGGGAAAAGCGCGGCGACTGGCTCGGCCCTCGCTACATGAAGCCAGTGCTCGATCGTAAAGACAATTTCCCGCAATGTTTCAACACATCACAAGTCATGTGCGCGTGATTCTTTATGTGCAGTGCCTCCCTCTCACCCTCTCATTCCACAATCTTCCAGCGACCTAGCCAGCCAAGCGACCCTCGTCATCTTCTTTGCCACCCATGAAGCTCCAGTCGCTCGCCACCTTCGCCGCCATCGCGGTCGCCGCGGTCTCTTCCCCAGTCGTCCGCGCCGCCGAATGCACCGAGGAGCAGCTCGGCACCACCAACGCCGCCGAGGACCCGACCTTCATGACGGCGTGTCCAGCGCTCTTCGCGGATGGCGAGGACACGCTCGACTACATGGACTTGGGCTCCATCGACGAGTCTACGCTCGCGGCGCTGGGCTCCTGCAAGGAGACGGCGTGCATCACGGCGCTCACCAAGCTCGTGGAGCAGACGCCCGACTGCGAGATCGTGGGCATCAACGTCAAGGCCGCGTACGGGTCCACGCTCAAGCTGTGCCAGAAGCTCGGCGAGGGCGCGGTGACCGGCGGTCAGGTGGCCGACATCTTCAAGGACGTGATCACCAATGTTACAAACACGGTGAATGACGTACTAGACAATAGTAGTGCAGTGGGCAGCGCACCAGGTGACGGAAGTCTGGTGGTGGACACGCCTGTGGCTGCAACAGTAGGCCCAACGAGCGGAAGTACCAAGGAGGAGCCTGGAATTTCCAGCGGAAGCACCGCGGGCGTTGCGACATCCGTGCCGGCGTCCACAAGCGCCGTGCCAACAGCCACGCCCAAGCCGGCATCGGGTGCCAGTGCAAGCACGGTCGCAAGCGCCGTGGTGTTTGCCACGACCGCGATGGTGGCATTATTGGAGTAGAAAAGTGCTGCATAACAGATATTTCTCATTTATTTTTCACGTCGTTCTCGTATTCATTCGTAGGCGGGTCACGTGTGTGCTGAATCACATTGGCGTAGCTCCAGTTGGAAATAGGCCAAGTCTGCATCGTAAAATATCCGCAATACTACTAGTTTATTGCGAGCTGATGCGTACAGATCTCCATCTCACTCGTGTTGCACAACGCAATGCCATAGAATATATGGTCATCCGTCTTTGGATGCGCCGATGTTCTCATCACATCGTGAGCAGCGAAGCCAAGTCCCTGGCAACTACACGCTCGAGAGCGATTGCTTGGTGCAATCTGGTTCTACTGTAGCTGTACAACACACATGCAATGTCAGGATCCTCTCGTCTATTAATAATGGGCGACTGCCTCAGAATCGAGGATACGAAACGAATGTGATCGCCTTGAGTGGAAATCTGGAGCTCTAAGCGGGTAGGTACGGCTAAGTCAATAGACTCGGCTCTTGAGCAGAGCAGCCAGATAGAGGCTCCATAGTGGAGCCGAATCCAGAAGCACACGTGTGCCCCTATCTCCACCACGTCGAGAAACGACTTGCACTGCCCCGATCGTCTGTCCATTCACCGAGATGTCCTTTCATCGACAGCCCGTCTTCATATGCGGGTGGACTTGGCGCGAATCCCTATCGGTGACCGATTCGGTCAGCCAACTCGTTCCCTGTTGGGAACTGCCTTTCCCTTCAAAGACGATAGTACTTATACGTTTCTAGTCATCTCAAAATTGATTAAACCGTAAATGAACGAACACTATTCTGCATATTACCCGATATCGTCCTCACGGTTTCTCGAAAGCCAGCTGGCGGAGCTCTTTCTGGAGGCCCACCTACTTGAGTGACATGACACGCAAAGCCAGACAACTGGCCGCTTCCACCAGCTGACCAAAACCACCTCGCGCTGAACATGCACCAGCCTCTACCGTCCCACAGCGTGGCGCCTGCAACTGGTTACCCCTCTGTGTATTCTCTCTCTTCACCTATCGCTCGAACGCCATCGCAATGAAGCTCTCGCTCGCTGTTGTTCTCGCCGGCGCCGTCGCCGCGCCACTGGCTGCCCATGCGGCCGAGTGTTCCGCGCAGCAGCAGGCCTCCGCCAACGTGTTGGGCAGCGACCCCGAGTTCGAGACCGCGTGCGCGGCCGTGTTCAACGCCAACGACGCCAACGACGGCGCCGTGGACGCCGCGGCCGTGCTCTCGCTCAACGCGACCACATTGGCGATGCTCGCGCCGTGCAAGCAGCCGAGCTGCGCCGCGTACCTGAAGAAGCAGGTCGACAAGGTGCCCGACTGCGACGTGTCCGGGGTGAACGTGCGTGTGGTGTTCAAGACCATCACGGACTTCTGCAACAACGCGACCGTCACGGCGCTGGATGTGAGTTCGGGCAAGAACCTCGGATCCGGGCTGAAGGTGGTCGTGGCGGGATCGTCGTCGGGCTCCGGCTCGAGCTCGGGCTCGGGCTCGGGCTCGGTAATCGTTGGCTCGACCGATAAGGCATCTAAGACCACAACGAACGCTCCATCGGTTGTGGGCGACACCGAGACGGAGAGCGGCGACAGCAAGCAAGCGACTATGGACGAAGCCAAGGAGAAGGAAGAGGCGGCCGTCAAGGCCAACACCAAGTCGGACGCCAACAGCGCGGTCTACGCGGGCGCCACCGCGGTCGTGGCGGCGGCGCTGTTGTCGGTTTTGATTATGTAGGTCGAGTAGGTTTGGATGTTAATGTCAAAATCAAGTGTTTAGAAGTGAGTCGTCATTCCCATGTTTTGTTCTTGCGGTCACGCTGACTACGGATATGATTGCCGGTGGCGGTGAAGGGTCGCAGTTGACTTCGATGCCATGCTGGGAACGTGGAATGACCCGCACTGTCGGTGTGGGGTACACCGATGGAGTGCACCTGGGGTCGACGTAGAGGCCAGTTTCTATCCCCTTGCGCTCTTGTGTTGGACAGTGGTTATCGCAAACATCCTTCCACCCACAGAATAATTTTTTAAGTCCCATCCGCCAAGTTGCCTGTATCAGTTGCCTGAATGCTTCGTTCCAGAGTAGCGCTGGCACCCATTCTTCTCGTCAATCTTGTTCAGAGCATATCTTGCTATTGTCTACATTAACTTGCTTCCTGCAGACACGAATCCTCTCAAGAGATCGCGCCATTATTACCACAATAACAGGTTACAGTGAAAAGCACAGATAATTAATTGCTCATAGATCAAATTTGATTCTTCTCCAACATGTCCCGCTAAGAGTCATGTGGGCTATACCTCGCAAATCCAATCCCGCGATTCTCTGTCGTGTACTGTATGATATCCTGCCCAACGAAGAGAACGACGATCGCGCAATTATGGAGTGGGTGCAAACAAACAGAGACACGCCAGGTCTTGAGACACGATCTGGACGGGCTCAAGCCTTGACTCAAGCAAGCGCGCTGTGTACACTATCGAGCCGTTATATACTAAAATACCACGTGATGTGTCCAGGTCGCAGCGGCAGACAATCAGAAGATCTGCTGAGATGAACTGCAGTCTAACTGTGTGTCTATGTCGTGCTTCCGCAGTGCAATGAACTTAAGTTCTTTCTGTTTTCACCTAGGGTTTAGCTTTGTCTTACACCGCATTCCCCACACGACTTTCTAGCCGCACAGAGCGAGCTCGCTCCTCTGGGCGGTGAGACGTGCAGATTTTTTGTGATGCGTCCGTGGATTCCACTTGACCAACGTGGACACCTCTTTCTCTCTTAATGGCTATATACGTACAGGCATGGAGTTCTAGGCTTTAAGTCCTATGCAAAGGCCAGTCTAGACGCTTAAAGCTAAGCTCATTCCGCAACTTTCCTCCAACTAGCTACCTGTCCTCCCCCAGCAAGACCACCCTTCCTTCACGATGCAGCTCCGTTCATTCCTGCTCACGGCCGCCATCGCCGCCATCGCCTATGCTCCAGCCGTCTACGCTGCCGAGTGCACGGACGCTCAGCTCGAAGCGATCGAGAAACTCGAAGAAGACTCGGCCGCCGACAAGGCCTGTCCCGACAACGGCGCCGACTCAGGGTCGTTCAACTTTGAAAGTACGGACCCCAAGGCCTGGGCCAAGATCAGTCCATGCAAGGATGCGGCGTGCACTGCATTTCTCAAGACCCAGGCCGACAAAGTGCCCGACTGCGACCACGAGAAGACCAACATGAAGAAGATGTACGCCGAGAAGCTCGCGCTCTGCGTCGACCTTGCGAGCGGCAAGCTCACGGTGGCCGAGATCGAAAAGCGCGTTGGTAACCTGACCGACGACGACTGGTTCGGCGGCAGCGGCTCGTTCGACGGCTCCGACCTGTCGGGATCGTACGGTGACTGGTCGGGCAACGGCTCGGACTACGACTGGTTCGATGGTGAGACCGACGAGACCTCGGTCACAGGATTAGCAAACAACGCCACGGCCAAGAACGCCACAATCACGCCCAACGCCACGACGCCCAAGCCGACCACGAAGAAGTCGGGTGCGGCTGTGGCCGCGGTAGCCAGCGGTGCGACGGTCGTGGCTGTGCTCATTTCTACGCTCGTTGCTGCGTGATTCGCCCCTTGTATAGACCACTACTGGAAGTCGTGAACGGGACCGTGACAACCACTCGGGGTTTTTTGCATTTTACTACCACAACAGCAAAGAACGAGTTCTCTTTATCCAATGCTTTTCTTCTGTTTCTTCTGCATCTTCTTCCGCCTTGCGTAATACAAGTTGTTTCGTTTGGGGATACACTATTCAATACTCTAGCTTAATCCCGTGCTGTTGCATGTACGATTGCAGTAGCTGCCGCTCATCGGGCGGGAGCATGTTGAGCTTATCTGGAGTCATGTCGCGCGCGAGCGCCGCGATCGCATCCAACTCGTTGCCGCCCCCAGCTGCGTAGCCGTCCTCGGTCTTCACGCGTTTGTCGTCGTACGCGCCGGCATGGCCGTCCGGAGCCGGACGCTTCGCGAGGCGTGGGTCTCGCGCGCGACGCGGGTCGCGACTGGGCTGCGCGGACGACGTCGGTACTTGCGGCGTCGGCATCAGCGGTGGCTGCTGCATGTGCTGCTGCTGTTGCTGTGGTGGGTGCGCAAACACCGGCGGTGGTGGCGCCATGTGATGCGCCATCGGTGGCGGCGCTGCGAGCGGGCCGGGCCGAGAGCTCCACCTCGACCCAGGTTTGGATGGCGGTGGTGGTGCCGAGAGCAGAGGCGGCGCGGGCATGCCAGGAGGCGCCATTCCGAGAATACCTCCTCCTCCGCCGGGGCCCATGGCGTGTAGCGGCGAGCGCTGCGGTGGGGGCAGTAAGCCGCCCGGCGGTGGACCACGCATCCCAGGGGCTGGCAGCAGCGGTGCGGAGAGTAGTCCCGTCTGTGTCTCCGCAGGAGATGGGATCGGAATGTTGAGCGTCTTGAAGCACTGGACGATCGCGTGCGTGAGCGCTGGATTGGCATTCAGCATGCCTTTGGTGTGGTCTGGTCGCTGGCGCGCGTGCTCCTTGAGACTCACGAGCATGTCGTAGAGCTTCACAGGCCCAAACTTGGTGATGGCGCCCTCGATGGCGTTGATCAGCACTTCGCCTGTGACGCCCGGGGGACCTTGTTTGTCGCCAAAGCCTCCTCCTCCTCCTCCTCCTCCAATTCCTCCGCCGCCACCTCCTCCACATCCTCCTCCTCCACCGCCACC
>JAADWZ010000511.1:0-22213 GCA_023336445.1 Pythium dissimile
AATTATGCTGATGGATGGATTCGAACCATCGACCTACGGATTAGAAATCGAGTGCTCAACCATTAAGCTGCACCAGCGTCACGACATGTACTCATATATGATGTATTGTCACAATTTATTCAAAGTTTCATTTCAGTGACATTGTGTTGAGTGACATTGACCTTCTAATAGGGTTGGTTCAGGATCTTGGATATCATAAGCGACGCTCTTCTATAGAGAGCAGTTTTGTGTTTTCACCCGTCGCTTACGATATCTAACATTGAGTATCAGCAGGCGAGCGTTCTCGCAACACACGAGCACTTCTCGGTCAACCTAGCCTGCCCTCACCATCGCACAACCGCCCAGATCGCGGACAGGACCGACTTGCCACGCCCGAGCAAGTGACTCGTGCAGCAGTAGCTCACTGGAACCCCCCGCGTGCCTCAATGAGCTACTCAGTCTTCAACCTGCTCTGGAGCTAGCAAACAAGACCTCCATCAATCAAGACCCACCACATCACTACCCCGGCAGCCACCGGCTCCGCCTCAGCTTGAGATAGGATTGCTAATAGAGTGACTTATTTTTCCCACATCAAGCGTGGCTACACTTACGCGCGTGAGGGAAACCCCGAAAGGATCAGACGATATTTTCAGAATATGTTGAAATGGCGCACATCGTCGTCCACGTTTTGTGGCACTATTCCACCGTCGCTAGCGATATTTCACTGGACACGCGGATCAACGGATTCCGCCGGCCATCGCGCTCCCACCGGATCGATCCGTTCATTCACGAATCTGTCCACCAACCAGCACGCGCCAACTTTACTTTCTCCAAGTCCCATGAAGGCTCGCTCATCACCACCATCGTCTCGCTCGCCGTGCTGCTCACGGCCACCAACGCTATGCCCGAGTTCGCCAGCCGCGTGCCGAACGGCGCCAACGTCACAGGCGTTGAGGCGCTGGGCCACGCTGACAGCTCGGGCGCCAGCCAGAAGCTCAATGCATTCGGTGCGGCGTTCAACTCGGCCATGAAGTGGACCACCGGGCTGTGCCAGGCCGACTCGGTCGGCGACGGTCAGACCAACGGCCAGGAGCTGGGCGATCCGAACTGCGTGTGGACCAGCGGTGGTACACCCAAGTTCACGACGGGAGTGTCCCACCCGGGCGACGCAACTAGCATGGCGGACGCGGCGGTGCTGGCGAGCAACACGTGCGCGGTGTCGTCCACCACCGCGAGCACTGCACCCACAGCCACTTCGTCTGGCGGCCCAACGTCGAGCCTGGGCGGCGTGTGCCCGGCTGTGGTGGTGGCTGCGATGGGAGCCACCGCCACGGTGTGGATCCATGAGTAGAGCTAGTGTACTTGAGACTGTAGATCGTTATGAATTAGGTTATAACACGTAGAACACGTGTACACAGGTTTTATGTGTACTGCGTTTCATTGCTGGTACATATCCACCGATACGGTCTTCAGCATCCACCACCCTGCTTGTAGAAGCCCTGCCATCGCTAGATTCGTGGGTTTGATGGCTACATTTGTCCGAGAAGCGAATCAGATCCAACATCGATCTGGTTGGATAAAAAGAAATTTTGCCCTGAGATCTTGAAGCGTCGCGTCGCGTCACCCCTTCCTTTCTCTGCCTCAAACACGGTCTCTGTTACTACTACCACCGTACAGTATTCCCCAAACCAAAAAGATCTGCGGCTACACCCCATGGAGCCGCGCGCGCTGATCAACTACTACCTGCGCAAGGGCTGGTTCGACCACGTTCAGCGGCTCTGCGAGGCGCTGCTCGAGAAGAAAGGGTCCGACCCGGTGCTCCAGTTCTGGCGCGCGTTCGCGATCGCCAAGGAGAAGAGCTTCTCGTCCGCGATCCGCGAGCTCGACAGCCTCAAGAAGAAGAAAGACGTCGAGCTACCGTGTCTCCACGCGCTCATCTATGCGCATAACCAGTGCAAGTTCGTTGACCATGACGAGCTCGCGCAGCTCGAGCTCCAGGTCGTGATGGCCGACGAGCACGCCAGCGAGAACGCGCAGCTTCTATGTGCCACTCTGTTTTGGCACATCCAGGAGCCAGGCAAGGCTCGCAAGGTGCTCGAGCAGCTCAGCGCCACGCGCGGCCGCCCGGAGACGGCCATCCAGATGCGCGCGAGCGTGCTGCGCGGCTGGATCGACCTCACGGTCGAGCCCAAGACCAAGCGCGACGCCGACACGCGCGAGAACGCGATCCAGTACTTTGACCAAGTGCGCGAGTGCGTTCGTCGGGTCTTCGCTTTTGGTTGGTAGGTCGTCGACAAATGTACTGACTTTTGGTGGCTGGTTCCTTGCGTGGTAGTCCCAACGACGCCGAGCTGCTGCTCGGCCTGGCCAAGTTTCACGACCTCAAAAAGAATTACGCCCGCGCGCTCGAGTCGCTGGACGAAATCATCGTCAAGTTTGCCTGGTTCCCGCACGGCGTGTCCGAAAAAGCGCTGATCTTGCTCAAAATGGGCAGCTGGGACCAGTGCCTCGACAGCGTCGAGCGCGCGCTCGCGGACGACCCGCGCGACCTCGAGGCGCTGCGCATTCTGGTGCTGCACCTTCTCTCGCGCAAGGGAGCCCCGCGTGAGGCGGCCTCGCACATTCGCGACCTCGCGGACGCCCTCAAGAAGAGCGAGCCGTCGAATCCGGCGCTCTGCTACGAGATCTCCAAGTGCATCGCGCGGCTTTCGGACCGCAGCCACGAAGTGCTGCACTGCAACTTGGCGCTGATCGACCAGGCCGTGCAGCTGGACCCGGACAGCGGCGTGTTCCGCGCCGAGCGCGGCTACCAGCGCGCGCTGCTGGAGGACTACGGCGAGGCGATGGAGTCCTACAAGGACGCGCTCAAGCTGGACGAGTCCAACGAGATGGCGCTCCACGGGCTCATCTACTGCCAGATCAAGCTCGGGCAGCTGGAGGACGCGGCACAGCAGATGGAGTTTCTGAGCGTGATCCAGGAATCCATCGGCGCCAGCGCCGGGTTCGTGTTCTTGCAGGCGCTGCTGAGCTGGTACAAGGACAAAGACCGTAGCAAGCAGGTCAAGCTGCTGCAGCGGGCCGTGCAGCTCCACATGGACAAGCTCAAAGACACGATCCAGCAGGCCGACGTGTCCACGCACGAGCTCATGAGCCAACTCAACCCGCTGTTCCTGGTCGAGGTGTCGTGCGAGTTTCTCCACCAGGACGCGGCTGCTGGTAGCGGCCCACCGTCCTCCAGTGAGGACGCCGCCAGTGTCGTGGGCAAAGGCATCAGCATCCTGGAAAAGCTCGTGAAAAAATCGCCCGGATTTGTGCGTGCGCAGTTTGTGTTGGCGCAGGCCTACTTCACGGCTGCGCGGCTGGACGACGCCTACCACACGTGCAACTTGATCTTGAAGATGAATCAAGCGCACGCGCAGGCCCACATGCTGCAGGCGCGGATCGCGCTCGAGCGCGAGCACTTCCGCGCGGCGTCGGCCTGCCTGGACCAAGCGCTGAGCCACGACTTTTCGATTCGCCAGTCGCTGTCCTACTTCATCGTCAAGGCCAAGGTCTTGGAGACCTCGGGAGATGTACGAGAGGCCCATCAGACGCTCCAAGCGGCCATGAAGATGCTCTCGACTGGTGTGAGCTCCTCGTCTGCGGCTGGTGGAGCAGGCGCCAAGGGCAAGCGTGGCGGCGCTGCAGTGCCAGTGCCAGTGGCTACACTGGCCCCGACAGCCAGCGAACTCGCGCAGTTCGACAAGGCGTCGGTCTACATCCAGATGGCGCAGGTGCTCTCGCAGCTCAACGACGTGCCCGAGGCCACCAAGATCGTCCGCGAGGCCCTCCAAGTCTTCCGGTGCGTTTTTCCTTGCTGATATGTCAAATGGTCGTGCGTGGTGTTGAATCAACTAATACCTTGCTTGAACACAAATCAGTGGCTCATCTCAGGAAGTGCGGGTGCTGGTGGCTAACAGCGAGCTGGCAATCAAGCGCGGGGACCACGACGCGGCCATTGCAATGCTGAGCAACGTGCCGCCCAGCTCGCCGGCGTTCGCCAAGGCGCAGATGGTCAAGGCCGACATCTTCCTCTCGCACCGCAAGGACAAGCACCAGTACGCGCGGTGCTTCCAGGAGCTCGTGGCGATGAACCCGAGCCACGCGAGCCACGTGGCAATGGCTGAGGCGTACCTGCGCATCCAGATGCTGGACCACGCGATCGAGTCGTTCCGCGCGGCCGCGGCGATGAGCCCCGCCGATCCGACGCTCGCGGGCCGCATTGGTAAGGTGTTGATCGCCAAGCACGACTACCTCAAGGCCGTCGACTACTACGAGAGCGCGCTCAAGCTCGCGCCGGCGAACGTGCTGCTGCGCAAAGACCTGGCCGAGCTGTACGCCAAGCTGGGCCACTTTGACCAGGCGCTGCGCGTGATCCAGCAGGCACCTCCCCACGAATCGGACGAGATCAGCGACCTCATGCGCGCGGTCGAGCTGCAGCTCATCTTGCCGCCCATCTACCGCGGCCTGAGCAACGCCGACCTGTCCATCCAGGCGCTGCTCAAGGCCTACTCGATTCAAAAGCTCATTCTGGACAAGCAGAAGGACGAGCAGCCGGACGTGATCGCCAAACAGAAGCGCGCGATCGCCGAGACGTGCTTCCAGGTCGCGCAGATCTACGCCTCGAACGGCCAAGAGCTCGACAATGTACTCAAGTACGCGACGCTCGCGCTCCGCAGCGACGAGACCCACGAAGGCTGCATTCTCTTTTTGGCGCGCACGCACCGCAGTTCGGGCGACTTTGACCAGTGCCAGGTGCGCTGCACGACGCTGCTGCGCATGAACCCGGCCCACGAAGAGGCCGCGCTCATGCTGGCCGACATCATGCTCCAGAAAGAGGACAACGAGTCGGCCATCTACCACTTCCAGCAGCTGCTAGAGGGCAAGCCCGACAACTTCGCGGCTCTCTCGCGGTTCATCGTGATGCTGCGCCGCGCCGGCAAGCTGAGCTCCGTGCCGCGGTACCTGAAATTGGCCGAGCGCGCAGGCGTCCGCGTGGCCCACTCGCCGGGGCTCCACTTTTGCAAGGGCCTGTACGCTCGCTACAAGAATAACGTGCGCGAGGCGATCGAGGCGTTCAACCTGGCGCGCCGCGACCCCGAGTGGGGCCGCCAGGCGCTCATGAACATGATCGAGATCTACTTAAACCCGGACAACGAGAACCTGTGGGATATGGCCGGGGATACCAACGACTCTAACAGCAAGGAGCAGACTGAAAACATTCGCATCGCCAACACCTTGCTGGACGAGCTGCCCGCTGGAAGCAGCCACGACGGGCAGAAGAACTTGCAGCTGCAAGTGCTCGAGGCGTACGCCGTGCTGGCGGTCAAGACCAAGCCCATGCTGGACAAGGCCGTGCAGCAGTTCATGGAGATCCTGGAGCACCACGACCGTGACTACGTCCCGGCGCTGCTTGGGCTCGCGACCGCGCACATGCTCACCAAGCAGCAGCCCAAGGCGCGCAACCAGCTCAAGCGGATCGCCAAGATGGAGTACGACCAGAGCCTCGCCGAGGACTTTGAGCGCAGCTACTTGCTGCTCGCCGACATTTACGTCGAGCGGTCCAAGTATGATCTCGCGCAAGAGCTGTGCAAGAAGGCGCTCATGCACAACAAGTCGTCGGGCAAAGCCTGGGAGCTTCTAGGGCTCATCATGGAGAAGGAGCAGTCGTACATCGACGCAGCCGAGTGCTACCACGAGGCCTGGAGCTGCGAAGGCGAGGCTAGCGCGACGATCGGCTTCAAGCTTGCCTTCAACTACCTCAAGGCCAAAAAGTACGTCTCGGCCGTCGACGTCTGCTACAAAGTGCTCGACATGTACCCCGAGTACCCCAAGATCCGCAAAGAAATCCTCGAAAAGGCCTTTGCCGGCTTCCGACCATAGCTTCTTCCCTCGTGCCCACAACAACAACAACAACAACACTGTTTTTTCCCTCTCTTTTTTTTTGCATTTCGAGAGAATACCTGAGAGGGGATTTGCTCGTTTTTTTCTACCCCGCGAGAGCAAAGTCTCTGAGCAGCGGCACGGGGTTCCGAGGGCGATGCTGCACTGTCTTGCAAATGTCAATGTGCTGCTGCGCGCCCGATGGAGCGAACTTGCGCCGGCAGCACGGACACTCGACCAACGACGCCTGGTGCTCCTGGAAGCTTAGCGCGAGCGTGTGTTTTAGGTTGGCGTGGTGCTTCTTCTTCAGCGTGCGCAGGTGCTGGTCCTGGCGATGCTGCTGCTGCTCGAGTTCGCTGGCTTGTTGAGCCTTCTGGACGGAGCTGTTGGCACCTCGCCCCCATGCGTTCTCACCACCGAATACGCGAGGACATACGGCCTCGTGCTTGGCGAGACGTCCTTCGGCAAAGCTTCGACCGCAGTGGCGACACGTTTCCATGTTGAGCAGCGCCACGGGGGCGGGCTTTTGCTTCATCCCCGCATGCCGAGACGCGCTCGGCTCACGCTTCTTCTTTGACGATGCGTTGGATGATAGCGACGGGCGCTGTGGTGTTGGCTGGAACGACGGAGCACGGTCGAGTTCGACGGTTTTGTGGACGAGTGGCATTCGCCTCGATCGGTGCTTGACGCGCAACAGCATGAGACTCTCTCGAACCGACTGGACAGTGTCTTCTGGCGGAGCGATGCCTTGTGGGTGAGGCTTCGCGTCCGGGAACGAGGACGCATAGTGGAGTGCACGCAACGACACGTCTTCTGACATCAGAACGAGCATCTGCTGAAACTGCGTATACAGCGCCGAGGCCGTCTGTTTGTGGAACAGCGCCGTCTTGCATGTCGCGAAGTGGGACTGGAACCCAGTTGAACCCGGCACATGGGATCCGCAAAAGCAGCAGAACAGCACGTTGGATGGACCAGACGCCCGCTCACCATTCACGTCGTGCTGGTGGTCAGACGAAGATCTCGACGACGTTGACGATCGAGTGTTGGCTCGACAGTTGGACGGGTGATCATCGAATTGGTTGGACTGGTCGTGATAGTTAGGGTACCCGTTCTCAACCCTGCCTTGGCTCACACTCTCCTGCTCCTCCTCCTGCTCTACTTCCAGCTCCTCCTCTCGCTTGATCACCTCCTCCTCCCCCTCTTCCTCCGCGCTTTGCTCTTCCTTCACGTACTCCGCCTGGTGGTTCTCTACAACCGGCACACCTTGTGGTAGACCAAAGCTGGCAGGCCTGAGTGCAGAAAACACACAAACAAACGATTAGTTCCAAAACAGAAAAAAACACCTGGAGGTAGAAGACTCACTTAGTCCACGACGACTCGCGCGTGCGGCGGTTGTAGTAGTACACGCGCCCTTTGGCGGTGAAGGCCTCGAGCCACTCGTCCTCCACGACGTCTTCTAGAGCCTGCTGCTGCTGCTGCTGCTGCCCTTCCTCCTCCTCCTCCTCCTCCTCTTCCTCCTCCTCCTCCTCTGGTCGCTCACTTTGGTCGTTGTCATCTTCCGCGTTGTACTCATCCCCGCGTCTCCACTCTGTCGCCATCGCTTCTTGGACAATATCGAAATACGAGCCCCTTCTCTCCTCCGCTCCGCTCCGCCACAGCTCCTCCTCTCCTCCACTCTGGTCGCCGCCATTGAGGAGACTCAGCGCCTCTCTCACACTCGAGTCGACGCCATCACCGACTTGCTGAATGGTCCACTCATTCTCCTCCTCCCCCTCCTCGTCCTTCTCTCGGTCCTCCTCGCCGTCGTCGTTCTTCGAACTCGGGGGCTGCTTCTCGAGCTGTCTTATCTGACGTGTCACCCACTCCAAAGACCCAAACGACGCGTCGCTATCACCGTTCTCCTCCTCCTCCTCTTCCTCCTCCTCTTCCTCCTCTCCGTGCCCCATGCTGTCCTCTCGAAACCGGAAACTCGCAAAGTTGAACCGCTCAACAGTCGTCTCTTTCTCCGTCGTCCAGCTCCGCCGCATCTGGTCGTCGTCCTCTTCGTCGTCGTCGTCGTCCTCTCCGTCATAGCCATCGTGGCCATCGTTGTCCTCCTCGTGCTCTACCGCGTGGGCCGCCTGGAAGCCTCCAAACTGGCCGACGGTTCTCGCAGGAACCATGCCGTCACTTCTTTGACTACTCGCGCCGCCACTTCTGGTCGCACGGAGCCCAAACGCAGCTCGTTCGAAAGAGGAGAGATCGGCGCTTCGCGTGGACGCGTTGAGCGTGTCTGAATCGTCCCAGTCGCGTCGCGCTGGCGCGTCCAAGTCGCCCAAGATGCAGTCAATGTCCTCCATATTTCGCCTGCCCGCAACTGCAGAGTGGCTTCGAAAGCAACTGCCCGATGCGTACTTAAGAGAGCACGGTAGAGCTGCTTTTGTTGAATTGTTGGCGCTCGAATCAGATTCTGAATCCATCGAAGAACGTTGCGGATTGGTGTAATGTTGTTCAAACAGGAATAATCTGTCCAATCAACGCTATGTTGCTCTGATTCATTCTCTCTGATGCGTTGTATGTAGCCATCTCGGCCAAAATGAAAAGAATGAAAATGAAAAATTCTAAATTACTTAGGCAAGTACGACGACGACATACGCCCGCGTCTCAGCTGCTCAGAGCAGCGTCAACGCAACTGTGAGTGTAATGCCAGTGACGCAGAGGACCGCGGTGGTCGTTGCCCGCGCTGCCGCTGATGACGACGGCGACACGAGCGACGGTTTCTTGGCCGAAGAGCTCGAGTCGTTGCCCCCGCTTCCACTGTCCGAGTCATAGAAACCTTCGTACACGTTCGCCGGGGCCGGCGTCACGCGCGTCTTTGGCTTGGGTGTCGCTTTTTTGTTCTTCCTGTTGTTGGCTTCGATCGCGGCCTCGGACTTGGTGCACTGGATGCTTTTGTATATGAGCGGGTTCACCACACTCGTCGGGTCGTTCGGGTCCGAGATGCCGCGAATGTACGCCAAATTCTGGGTCTCGATCCACGAGCAGCATGGGTCGCCGAGCTCTTGTCCATTGGTCTGGCCGTCGTGATCCGTGTCGGCCTCGCAGAGCTCGGTGGACCAGCGGAAGCCCGCGTCTTGGAACGCGCGGCCGAACGAATTGAGGTCGCCGCCACCTTTGTGGTTCACGTGGCCCAGCGCCGCGATGCCCGGAATCGCATCGCCGTTGGGGATCTTGGCGACGAACTCTGGCTTAGCGTGGACGTGGATGGTGTTCCAGGCCGCGGCGACGGCGAGTGCAAGGAGTGTGGTTGAGGTGCGCATTGCTAGTGTGACTTTTGCTAAAGGAGGAGAATTGGGAAGTGGCTTCAGCAGTGGTCCGGTCATTATAGGGGACGGCACTGGCCCTACTACATCGCGCCCATCCGTCCGTCGACTTGCGATGCTGCGGCAAATGACAAGCAAGTGAGTGGATATCTTTGGGTGGACGGACGGTGAGGCTGAACGTACCGCAATGTCCCAGTGAGTCTATTGTTGAGGTTCCGGTCAACTCAAGTCCACTGCGGCCTTTTGTATGCGACGGCGCAAATCGGCATATTCGCTGAAGCTTCTGTTGGCCAATTCAATCCGCGTATTGGATCGCCATTGCGGCATGAGATCTCTCGTTGGCGGGCGCTGCACTTCAATCCTCTATCTCGTCGCCGATATAGCGCGTGCGACGCGTGTACTTGAGTTCAGCAGAACTCCAGCTCGATGGCAGTGTGCTGCTAACTTTGTCAGTTCTAATCTTGACCTCTTCCCCAATGCGGAACACACCAAAATAAAATCTCGAATGGACAAGGTCAACCTGTGTATTCTTAAATATGCCGATGAGCTTCACCAATGGTGAAGTTCACCATGGAGAACATTCGACGCATCTAAAGAAAGCCGAGCGCCGCGGCGCCAGCAACACACCCGTGGCCAGGTTGATGGTGAACATTGCTGTGGACGGGATCATGGTCGGCGCTGGGGATGAGGGCAGCGCGGGCAGAAGATCGAGCTCCAGCGCGACGTGTTCGCCTGAGAGATGGCGTCGTCTGAGCTGGAAGCACCTTCCGCGTAGTGCGGCGTGTCACCATCTATCCACTCGCAGTACGGGCCGCCCAGCTCCTGACCGTTGGTCTGACCGTCGTCCGTGTCGGCCTGGCACAGCGACGGCGTCCACTTGAGGCCGGCCCGGCCCCATAAACGCCTTGCCGAACGCGTTGAGCGATTTGCTTTTTCCCGGCTTGTCCGTGTGACCCAGCGCTTCGACTCCAGGGACGTTGGCACCGTTCGCGAGCCGACTGACAAACACTTTCTGGGCGTCGATGACCGATAGAATCGTCGAGCCACAGAGCGAAAGCGCCACAGCTGAGACTGTCGAGACTTTCATTTTAGGTGAGGGGTAGATACGATGCGCTTGACGTGCGATAGCGAAATGCACTTGCGTGGTGTTAGTACTGATGTCTGGCCATCTTAGCCGCCACCACAGCCACGGAGAAGGAATCTCCGACCAAATCCATGAGATTTCTTCTAATTTCAGCCTCAAACCAAGACTGTCGATGGTTGCTCCTCTAAATCCGACTTGCAACGAAGTATTAGTGGTTCTCACGGTTCGCAGGTAGATACTTTGCACGTAGGTAGAACTAGCCAATCAGAGCGTACGTACAACCTTCCAACTGGAGGATCTGTTTGCCTGCAGATATTCCGATGTTGCTCTGCGGCTTTCATTTTCCAGCAACAAAATTTATGAGTTGGGATCGGATAATGCCCAGGCCAAGGTATTGAATCATGGCAAAATTGAGCCGATCAGAGATACCTACAGATTTGCCTGCGTACCTCCAGCGATTTTGACTGGAGGCAAATGTGTGGAAAAAAAGACACTACAGGTATCCTGAAGGTACGCTCTCATTGGCTAGTTTTGCCTTCTTTTACCTACTGCGAACCGTGAGAACCACTACTAACAATTAAAAACCATACCCACCTTACCCAAGCTGGCAGCCGCAGCCAGCTTCGATGCCATGGCTCTGTCTGTCCTGGTGGCTGACCCGAGCCCGTGCAGCAAGCGCCTCTTCCGCTGCGAGCTGCTCCTGGACGATCTTCTGGAACAGCTTCTCGTTCGCGTGCATCGTCTCCTGGGTGATGCAGCCGTACCGCTGCGGCGCGTCGGCGGTGTGGTAGCGGTATCGCTTGGTGCACAGCGAGCGGATCACCGTGCGCTCGACGCTGTCCTCGCACAGCTCGCGACGGATCAGACACCTAGTACACCAAGACGGCGCGAGTTAGAGAGCGAAATGTCCCATGGAACAACCAACGACAACCGCGGCTTTGGAGACGTACGCGCCCGTGATCTCGCGCGTGATATTGGTCGCGTCGGTCGGTGGGTGGAGCTGATCGTCGTCAACAAAGTCCCAGAGCACGACTGCGTGGTCGTCACCCACCACTTTGTACGACGTGACCACGTGCGACTCGAGCTCCACGTCCGTGCCGCTGGCCACGTTGCGGTGGCGGATGCCCATCACGCGGTAGAGAATGTTCCGCGCCGAGGCGGCGTCCACGTCCACAATGTCGCGCGCCACGGTCAGCGAGTGGCCCGACGGACAGAGCGTGACCAAGTCGCGCACGGCGACGCACACGCCGCGCGCCACGGCAGCAACGTCGCTTGACGGGACCGTGTACACACTCGTGGCCGTCATGCTTTCAAGCCCGACGTCGTCCACGGGCTCGCAATGGAACAACGGCGTCACCAACGACGGCGATGCGGCGTCGCCCTGGAGCGCCCGCGCGAGCGACTCGGTCTCGCGACAGAGCACATGCTTCGCGGACAAGAGCCGCTCGTCATGCGAAACCGGGTCGAAATCGCCCCATCGCAGTGTGCGGTCGCGAGGCAGCCGCACGTGCTGGTGCAAGTAGCGGCAGAGATTGAGCCGCTACAACAGACGAAATATTACATAATCAACAAAAAAATAGAAATAGTCCCGTTCAAACCGTCAATGTTGTGTAGATAGAAGGACGTACCAAAGAGAACTGTGGCCGCACGGAGAAGATCGACTCGAGCCCGCGCATGAACTGCGTCTGCTGGTACACGGCCTCACGCAGCAGGTGGCAGTCGCGCTCCGCGCGCTTGCGCTTGCGCCGCTCGGCCAGCGCCGACTCCATGGCCACGACCGGCTGCGCGCCACGCAGGCGCGTCAGCGCCTCCGTTAGTTGCGTGGCTTCGACGCGCAGCGAGAGGATCGTTTCCTGTTGTTGCATTTAGGTGGACATAGATGGTCAATGGTGCAAGTCCATTGTAGAGTGGGATCACGTAGGAATGGAGACCTTGGTTCCTGGAGCGCTAGTCTTGGCGCGGCCCTCAGGGGGACGTCGTGTGGTGTGGTCCACACCACCAGTGCCAAGCGGCGGCTTGGTCTGGTGGCCGCCGCTGCTCTCGCCGTCGTCGCTGTCAGCCAGCAGCGCGAGCACTTCGCTGAAGAACGCGGTGTCGTCCGAGTCCATTTTGACGGTTGGATTGGTCGCGTCCGTCAGTCCGTGAGTCAGTGAGGAGAATTCTGCTAAGTCGTTATGCGAGGAGTGACGAGTTGACAGAAATCGCTGTCTATTGGATGAAAATCAGAGTATTGTGAATTATGATTCGTTTAAATTATGTAGCATTCAAATTTATAATTCTGGTGCAAGTGAACTTCAAATTCATCTCAAAAATGAAGTTTTCGGTGCCCAGACAAAAGTGGCGTGTGGCGCCGACAATCAGCAGACCCAAGCCTTGGCGAGCGACACCTCGTAGAGTGTCATGCAGTGTCGACGTCTGTCGAGTTAGCCGAGCTGCTGCTCTCTGATAAACTTGACTGACACTCGTGGGAAGCTGGCAAGGTTACGGGAACTACACTGGGAGGATTACTCCTCCTCCTGTCGTCGCTCGATCTCTTCCAGCCCACGACCAGTGTACTTGCGCAGGATCCAGTCTGCATCTTCGGTTGCGCGCGCTATTATCTCATCCACGCGCTCGTCCGTCTCGTCAGCATGCGCAACGTACCCCTACGAAGAGTCTTCTTGTTAGTGTTCTCCCATCGGGTAACCACACGCCCAACGAAACCGCTGTGGATTACACGCACCGACCGCGCGAAGCGTCTGTAGTACTCTCTTGCATCGGGCTCCAGCCGTCGGCTCGCGCGCAGCAAGCGCCGATACAGCGCCAGGCTCTTGACGTTCGGCGGTGCCATGTCAATCTCCACTCATTCCACACTAGAGTCCCCACTAAGTTAACGAGGGTACACGTAATCATAACCACTTCAATGTCAATCATGCCATTTGCCAAGAAGAGGTTACATCGTATCCTCGTTTTCGAACCGGTATTGGGTTACGTACGTGGACAAAAAAGCGTAGCTCTTCCCACACATTCGGGTCGGGTCGCGGCGTTGAAGTGAGAAAGAAAGCGGCCGCCGTCATGAGCGTGGTGCTGCGGCGCGTGGCGTTCTTCTGCGGCGTGTTCACCGTCCAGTGCTGCGTCACCGTGCTGGGCAACATCGCGCGCGACTCGATCTTCCTGCGCTGCTTCACCGCCTCCAGCATCTCGACGCTCACGCTGCTGCTCTCGCTCTCCACCGCCTACGTGCTCACGGCCGTGAGTCGTCTGCTCGCACAGCTCGCGGCGCGAGGCACTGCGCCAGGGGTGCTCTATGCGCTTGTGCCGCTCGCGCTCGGCGTCGGACTGCTCGTGCTCGCCGGCGTGTCGCTCCACGCGCCGCTGCTGGCGAGAGCCACGGCTGTGGCCATCTACATTTGGCTCGAGCTCACGTCACAGCTGCTCACGGGCCAGTTCTGGGACCTCTGCGCCAAAGCGTTTGACGTCGCGCAGTCCAAAAAGTTCTTTGGGTACGGTTTTCTCTTGTGCGAGGCGTGGGGGGTATGGTCTTGGGTTTGTGTAAACTGACACGTTCTTGGCTAGATTCATCACGTTTGGCACGACGTTCGGCACGCTGGCGGCGAGTCTCGTGGTGCTGCCGGCTCTCCAGCAGCGCAATCTACCTACCGAGTACAATCTGATCGTCGGCGGTGTACTGCTGTTCGTTGTGGCCGGCGTGCTGCTCGTGAGCGCCGGCCAATTCGTCCAGGAACTTGCAACCACCCCAACGACGAAAGCGTTGGCCTCCGGATCCAGCCCACGAAGCAGCAAGCCCAAGGCTCCGACATCATCCATCACGGCGGACATCCAGCTGCGCACGTACCTCAAGCACATCTGCTTCTTCGACTTGCTCGCGACCTCGATGCGCGTGCTCGTGGAGAACCGCACGCTCTCGATCCTGTCGCTGCAAGACGACGAGGCGTTGGTCAAGGCCTCGCTCACGCAGGTCAACAGCGTCCAGAGCTTCATCATGATCCCCATGCAGCTTGCGTCCGGTCCGTTTTTTACGCACTTCGGCGTGATGTACGGCATCGCCATGCTGCCCGTGACGGTATTTCTCTTTGGCGCCGCAGCGGCGTCGACCTCGAGGGCGTCATCCGCACCAAATGTGCTGCCGCTGGTGTTTAGTCGCGCGCTGTACAATGCCGTGTCGCTTGCGGTCTTCAATCCGGCGCGAGAACTGCTGTGGCTGCCCTTTAATGCCGGCGAGCGAGCGCGGTTCAAGGGCTTTATTGGCGGTCCGTTCCGGTCGCTTTCGCGCGTGTTTGGCGCCGTGGTTTCAATTGTGTTGACCACCGGCGTGGTCACGCGCTTGTTTGGTGCCTCCTGTATGAGGTACCTCCCAATCTGTACACATTCCATAGAAATTGGGATCTAACCGAATGGATGTTTACAGTGTGCTCATGATGGCTACTTCACTGGCCTGGGCGGTGGATGCGATGGCCGCACGCAAATCGTACGCCGCCGAGTTTTACGCGTCGCTCAAGAAAGGCTATTTGGACCTGTCGTCGCCGTTGGTTGATTTCACGCCGGACCAGGTGAGTGGCTTGAATCGTTTTGGCCGTGGCGAGGTACAGAACAATTACTCAACTCGTTCTGTTGGACCGTAGCTCGCGCTCGTCAAAGAGACGCTTGTCTCTGGCGCTCAAAACCAGATCAACTACGTGCTCAGCTCGCTCTCTCGCGACCACGTCGGCTTGTTCTCGCAGGTAAAGAGCACGCTGTCAACCCAACCCATGTAGGTAGAACAAAAGTAACTGAAAGATTGCGCATGTTGTATAGGAACTGCGCGCGCTCTTCCACCAGCAAGACGACGACAACAAGTCGCGAACGCCGCTGCACACCAAGCTGCGCCTGCTCAGTCTCCATACGGCGGCGAAACGGCGGTTTATCTTGCAGAGCGAGGAATCGCTCTTCGCTCCGGACGCGACGACGCTGCCCCCGTCGGGCATCTTCAACGGCATGGATCTCATGATGATGATCAAAGAGAAGACCGAATTTGTCCACCATCAGCTGCGCGTCGCTGCGATCCTCGCCGTCGGGTACGAGAAATACAACACTGACGCCAAGCACAAGTGCATCGAGATCCTCCAGCAGATCCTTCAGAATCCAGAGGAAGACCGCTCGGCCACCGTGTGCGCCGCCGTCGCGCTGCTGCGCCTGTCCGACTGGATGGACGAAGACGCGAATCTGATTCTCCAGCGGCTGCTCCATGAAGACCGAGACCTGGACGCGCGCGTCGTGTGTCTCAAGATCGTGGGCCGCGAGATGCCCGAGCTGCTCAGCGACGGCTACTTGGTGTATTTGCTGCACCACGCGTCGCCGCCGATCGTCCAAGCCGCTGTCGAGTGCTGCTCCAATAGCACGCGTAACTCGAAGATGCTCATCCCGGCGCTGGTCAAGCACTTGTCCAACTCAGCGCTGCGCTCGCAAGTGGTCGCGGCGCTCAAGTGGTTCGATCCAACGGCGACGTGGGCCACGCTGACGCAGTACGTTGGCTCGTCGCTGCTGCTGTCGAGTGTGGGGCCGCAGCACCCGCAGCACGCGCATCTGGACCGGCGCGAAGTGCTGGCGGGCGCGCTCAAAGCGCTGGAAGCCATCGACATTCCAGCGCCGGCCAAGCTCACTCTGCTGCTGCAGCTGATCGAGCGTCTTGTCGTTGTGAATGCCGCCGCCGCCGCTGCCGCCACCAAGCCAGATGACGACGACGACAAGGCGGTCGCTGACGGATCGGTGACTGCTCTGGAACGCTACAGCGATGTGCTGTTTCGACTGTTTGGTCGGGATTCGTTCGTGGAAGAGCTCGTCGTGGACGCGCTGCTCGCGCTGGTAAGGATGACGATCGTTGATTGGAGTTTGATCCGAGCCATTGTGTAGCTAGCTGACTGGTCGTCTGCTTCATTTTCTTGTAGCTCTCGACGTGTTCCGCCGAGACGATCCAGGAATACTCGCACGAGCTCCAGCACCTGCACCTCGCGCTGGACGTGAAGATCCGCGAGGCGTACGAAATGCGCCACGTGATGCAGCTGTTCCACGAGATCTGCCCGACGACCGCGAGCAACATTGAAGAGACGTCGCCGTTGCTGCTGCAGCACGTGGAGCACACGCTCCAAGACACGATCCGCATCTTGCTCAAGCTGCTCGCGACCGGCTTCCCCAAGGAGTTTGACGTGGGCGTGATCTTGGAAGGGCTGCAGTCGGAGGTCGCGCAGGTTCACTCGGCCATCCAGGAAGTGCTCGAGAACTTGCTGCCGTCCGCTTACAAGCACCATGTGCTCCCACTGCTGTTTCCCAGCGCAACGTCCAAAGCCACAGCAAAAGTGCGGTCTGGTCAATTGCTGGGTTTAATAAGGAAGACACTCATTCACCTTGGTGCGTACTTTCTTTGTAGATTGAAAAAGGGATCCACGAGCGCTTTGGCGGCAAGAACGGCGTGGAGATCCTGCTGGATACCATGCGGTGCAAGCAGCAGCACGCCGAGCTCACGAGCTTTGCGCTGCAGTACTTTCTACACATTGCCGAAGAGCATGCGCAGTTTCTAGATGATCAGAACAAGGCGACGTTTGAGCGCGAGATCCTGCCGCATCTCATCCACAGCGAGTGGGCACTCGAGCTGCTGGTGGAAGTGTGTTACAGGTGCGTGAACAGAAATGATGAATCCCTGAAAAAGAGGTGGAGGTACCAAAAGTCTACCCGACGTCTAACAACACCGACTCGCTATTCGTCGAAGCCGCCGCCACGTGCTTCCATACGAAACGCTGGCCGAGCTCGACGCTCATGAGCCGCCGCTGCTCTCGAAGATCGCGGTATGTATTCTCGATTGTGGACACTCTTGCCTATTCACCATAGCCTCACCTCATCTCATCCCTTGGACTGGTGCTAGATCGCCAACTGTCTGCGCGTGTCGTCGCTGTTCGAAAACGTGTGTGCAATCGGAATTCTGCGCGTGCTGTCGCATCATTTCGTGCCAATCGCCGTCCCAAAAGGACAAACGTTCATCAAAGAAGGCGAGCTCGGTACGCGGCTGCTTGGCTTGAATTCATCTACTACTATCCATACTACTACAGAATCTAACCATTGCCTTTCTTTTTTTTCGTGCTAGCCACGGCAATGTTTGTGATCGCTGTGGGCACGGTTCAGCTCCACAAGAAGCGCCGCATTCTCGCCGAGGTCGGCTATGGAACCTGCGTGGGCCAGGCCGCGCTGCTTCGCCACACGCTCCACGAGGGCAACCACATTGCTTCGGCCACGGCGGTCACCGACTGCACTTTGCTTCGCGTCGAGCGGTCCGATTTGACCTCGCTGATTCACGAAACGCCTCGCGTTTCGCGCGGTGTGCTGAGTGCCGTGGCGTCCGCACTGCGCTGGCTGTACTTTGAGGTATAGCGCTTAGATTGACACCACTGGGCTTTTGGTTCGCCGAGCTGACAAGTGTGTGTGTGTGTCTCCTCTGCTAGCCGATAGACACCATCGCGCACTCGGGCAGTCTGCCCCGACGAGACCACCGGCGTGCCTCGATCGTGTTGAGCTCGAATGCCAACGCAGACGGCGCTGAGACCATGCTCCAGAGAACCACCTCGATGAGCTCGAGCATCAAGGCCGCCATGTCGGTGGATCGCGCCGCCAAGTCGTTTCTCTACAGCGTCGGCCGCGCGCAGTCGTCGGACCCCGTGGCGCCGCTGTCGACACCCCCGGGGAAGCGCCAGCGGAACCGCAGTTTCCAAATGCTGACTGACTTAACCGAGCCGAGGCGCCGCCGCTCGGACGTGGTCATGTCGCGCACGGCGCTGGGGCTCTCGGACGGCTCGGACTATTCCACCTTTGAGAAATCTATCCACTTGAAAGGCTCGCAGCTCATGAAGAACCTAGATGACGACAAGGTTGGCGCCTCCTCTGCGGGATACGAGCGCCTCATCTCTGGAAGTAGCGCAGGACTTATGGTATTGTATGCTGCTGTTGCTATTGTAGGTGTCACTGGTCGCGCAGCTGGCCAAGGTCCGAACGCTCGAGCACGGCGATGTGCTGTACACAAACGGTTCGATGTCGCACCACATATACGTTCTCGTCGAAGGCACCGTGGCGATCGCCAAGCTGGCGACAGATGGGGCCAACGGCTCGTCGCAGCCCACCCAGGAGCTCCGCCGTGGCGAGTGTTTTGGCGAAGAGGTGCGTGCATCCAGCGACTGTCCATATGCTATGCTCCCCTCAGTCTAACGTGCTTGCCGCCTATACAGTCATTTGTAGACAACACGACGATGCATGGTGATGCCACTTCGGTGGGCCGCTCGACGATCTTCCAGATCCCAACCAAAGAGCTCATCGACCTCAGCGAGCTGCACCCGGATCTCATGCAAGTGATTCTCGTGTGGCTGGCAGAGAAACTCGCCAGGGCGACCGACGCGATGATGAGCGTGCTGCTCTCACCTTCAGCATCGGCGTCGGCGTCGACCACCAAGGCGGAGATGTGGGCAGCAGCCAGCGATGACGACGGGGAGGACGCCACAGCGTCCCACCGACAGTCGGAGCTCACTCGTCGACCGCTCAAGTCGCGAGCAGAGACGGACTAACCAGCCAAGTCGACCTGTGGTACGCAGATTCGTTGAGTCACGAAAAAAATACAGAGGTTTTCGAAAAAAAAAGTTCTAGACGCACGATTGACGGGGATGTGGGGGAAGTCGTTGCACAGCGAGAAGCCGTCAAAAGCTTGCCTCCCCCGTCTCCCTCGCTCGCCGTTGCACACAATCCTCTTTCCATTCGATGGCGACAAGCCACGAGACCAGGTACGTCCCGTTTCTCAGATCCGACCGATACGATCCGCAAGTACATCAAAAAGCGAGCGATTTCATTTCAGACGGCTCGCGCGAGCAAGTGGAGTTCTTCGTACACGGGCATCATGTTGGCGAGGTACTGGACCAGCTCGACGTGGCCGCCGGGCGGCACCAGCTGCGTGCCGTCGTGGCGGATCGAGCCGGCGATCACCAGCAGCACGTCGCTGCTGCCAGTGTGGTGGTAGCAGCGCACCGCGACCACAATGTCGGGTTTCTGTGCAAAAGTAAGGCGAGGCGACGCGTGGTGGTGGATGACCGGCGACCCGAGCAGCTGGCTCGCCGCCGACGGCGAGCTCTCGGCCGCAAACTTCTCGGCCGCGGAGGCTAGCAAGCACGGATCGTCACAGGTCTCGACCGCGATCTGCCAGGCCGTGATGCTGTCAAAGCTTGACTCGTGGATCGACTCGATCGTGACGATGGGCTTGCTCGGGCTCGCCGTCTCAAACTGGAGCACGCGCTGCGCCACCGACTTGCTGTTGCTGTCGGCCTCGTACACCACGGTCGCGTCACGCACCAGCGGCACAAACGTTCGCAAGATATCGTCCAGCTGCAGCGACCGCCACACCGCGAGTGCGATCGCGTTCGTGTTGGTGGTCGGCACCACGCGCGTCGAGCGGAACGTGAGCAGCTTGTCGTCCAGATTCGCGGCGTGGGACCACCCACGTAACTGGAAGTTGACCGCAAACTCGCACTCGTCGCTCTCAAACTCGTTGAGTAGCTTGCGCGCGTTTTCTTGCGACGACGCGACCGCGCTCTCGACCTGCCGGGCGATCAAGATGGGCGAAAACGCCGTGCTGCCGCTGGCGTTCGACGCCCCCAGCCACTCGTCGATCTTGGTGTAGAACCGACTGTCGTCCGACGTCGTCGTGGCGGTCGACTCGTTAGTCCCGTCCCCTTGCTCCTCCTCCTTCTTCTCCTCGTCCGCTTCGTTTTGTCGGTCGTCCTCCTCATCGCTGGTGGTGGGCTCTCGGAGCCGCAGCGCGAAATCCAACAGCGGCGCCGACGCCAACAGATTCTGCAGCGTCGTGATCCACTCCTGGTGCGCACGCAGCTTATCGTTAAGGAACGCAATGCGCTGCTTCGTGTCGAACGCCGCGTCGGCCTCGCGTCGTGCGGTCGCCATATGGGGCGAAGCAGAGACCATGGCCTCCAGCTTGCGCTCCAGGTCGGCGATCTTCAGGCGCACGGCGCTGATCTGCGAGGCGCACAGCATCGCCTCGCGCTTCTGCCGCTTGCGCGAGCGCTGCGACGCCTGCTGCAGCTGCACGCGGCGCCGGTCGTCCACGCTGAAGAATCTCTCATCGGTCGTCATATCCGGTCCACTCTGCGAGAGCTGCGAACTTTTCTCGTCGTCGTCGTCGTCGGTCGCCATCACGTGGTCGTCCCCAGCTCGCTCCGTTGCCGTCCAATGTGGAAGTGGAGACCCGAGTGCTCCATTTCGTGTAAAGGTACCAACGGACCTGAGACCCGGGCGGAAGGAAATTAGAAAGTCGGGCCATCCGACCTGAACGTCGGGTCGCAATTCTTCTTTTCCAATAAGAAGAAAACCAACGTGGGGAGGTGGTGGTGGTTGTCGTTGTTGTTGTTGTTGGTGGTGGTTGTTGGCCACACCCTTTCTACACCCCCCAGTCCCATTGCTGAAGAACGAAACCAAAGAACCGTTAAGATGCTTTGCCTCCGCTTCGCTCTCGCCCGACGGGGCGCTCGACATGCCGCTGCCGCACTCGCGCGCGTTCGCGCATGCGTTTCTCGACGCGCACAACTTGCGCCGCGCCGCCGCTGTCCGCCGCCAACATGCGCAAGCTCGAGTGGAACGTCTCGCTCGCCGAGGCTGCCGAGCGGCTCGTGGGCCGCTGCGCGTTTGAGCACGACACGCTCAACCACACAGTGGGCCAGGCGCTCCACCTCGGCCAGTCCAACGAGACGCTGGCGGTCTGGCTCGAGCGCGAACTCGCGACCCACCCAATGGACGACGATGGGTCCACGTCGCTCAACCTCGCGTCGCTGGTGCTGTGGGCCGAGACGGCCACCGTGGGCTGCGCGTCGCAGTGGTGCCCGAATGTCGTCGTGCGCCGTGCCAAGGGCGCCACGGGCGTGCTCACGGCCTGCAACTACTTCCCGCCCGGCAACTACCCGAACCAAAAGGTGCTCCAGGTCGGCCCGCCGTGCACGCTGTGCCCCACAGAGGCGCCGTACTGCGACAACACGCTCTGCACGCGCGAGAAGTTCACGTTTGCGTCGCATCTCCAGCCATTTGACCCTCCATTGCAGTGTAGCCATTCAGGCATTCCCCCCCTTTCTAACGGACAGATTTGATTCGTTAAGAACCAAACAAGCTTACTATAGTCTTCGAATTTGCCACCCCGTATGCTGTACTATTTGATGTGTGCTGCGGCTCTCTCTTGTTGGCCACTTCATCTCTCTTTTTTGAATGGCACTCGCGGGATAATCGTAGGCCCTCACCCCCGTTTGGACCCGCCGCTCGTCCCGTTTCCTCCTCCAGCGTCTCGTACGTACCTCCGGCGCCTGGCCCACCACGCGCACTCGCTTCTACTCCATCTACTGATGTTCTTTCGTGCCGCTCGCGCGGTGTAGCTCGCTCTAGAACCCACCAAAAAGATGGCGCAGCAGCTCACGATCGCCGAGTTCGAGAGGGCGGTGCTCTGCGCGTTCCAGTACGCGGGCGCGAGCGCCGCGGACGCGCAGGCGCAGGCGCTCAAGCAGCAGGTGGACGCGTACTGCGCCGCCGTGAAGGCGAGCCCCGTGGGCTGGCGGCTCTGTCTGGAGCTCTTTGACAGCTCGCTCCACGACCAGGCCAAGTTCTATGCGTTACAGACGCTGCAGGCGCTGCTCGTCGAAGGCATCGCGGACGACGCAGTGGCCGCGCAGCTGCGCGCCGAGCTGCTCGCGTGGCTGCGCGGCCACGTGGGAGCCGTGGAGCAGGCGTCGGCGTTCCTCAAGACCAAGCTCGCGGTCGTGGTCACGCTGCTGATCAAGCGCGACTATCCCGACCGGTGGCCCTCGGCGTTTTCCGAGATCATGGCGCTGCTGCCCATGGGCGCGTCCATGGTGGAGATGTTTTTCCG
>JAADWZ010000512.1:0-22209 GCA_023336445.1 Pythium dissimile
CTGTAGAAATGGAGAACGGCGACCAGCACCCCACCTTGCTTTTCCGAAGCCTGCTCGCTGCTTTACCAGGCGCGGACGCTGTCCAATATGAAGATGTAGACCAGGCGGAACCGGCGGTGCGCGATGAGCTCGACGACTGGTAGAGCAGCAGTCCGTTAACCGATTAGTGTCGTTCATCCAACTGTGGATTTTGATTCGGTAAATCCAAAAATTCTGTGTGCATTGTTTTGTTCATTTTTACTGTGCTGTCGGTGCTGTCTCAAGAGGTGGCAGCACACTAACAGCACAAACACTCCGACCATGAACACACATTCTTAGAAAGTGTGGGCACTTTTTAAATGCGCAATCACTCCGGAGTGAAACATTTCAAAAGGGCGATCTGTAAATTACGGTGTGGGGCTATAACTACGACGGTGGTGGTGCGACTGGCAGCTCGGTGTGCCTCGAACTCCGTAGTTGGGCAGTAACTGTCCAAAAGATGCTCTTTCTCTGGCGCCTTGGTGGCGTTTAAGCTCCAGCCTGTCACCAGAACACTCAAACAGCTGTTGAAGGCGGTCCCTCCATGTATCATTCGAAAATAGTGATGATGACCAACGCCAGCCGCACAAGCTGACCCCATTGCTGGCTCGCTCGTCTGTGTCCGCAGCCATTTGCGACTCGGACACTCGCTTTCGCTCTCGCGAATAAAGCGATGAAGATCCCACTGGAGACGGAGCCGTTCGCGCCGGTGGCTCTGTCGCCGGCGCAGCAGCAGCAGCTCAAGTGGCTCGCCAGTGCGTTGCTCGATGAGACGCTGGCGGAGAACGACGAGTTCGTGTATCCGTCGAATCGCGCGATTGACAAAGCCAAGTGGAAGCGCGTCATGTCCCGTGAGAACGTGACCATATACAAGCGTATTGGCGCAGGCGAGCTCGGTGGGTCGACGCCCAACATCTCGCTCCTTGAGCCTGAGTGCGAACCGAGCACCACGCACTGGCGCGTGCCCACGTGCATGGGCACGGGCACCATGGCCGGCTCGCTGGACGACCTGCTGTACGGCTTGCTCGCGCAAACTCGCACTGAGACGCTGCTGCGCACGACCTACATCAAAGACGAGTTGGCCGACACGCGCGTGCTCGCGAGGGTCGTGGATCCTTGCGAGGGAGACCCGCTGCGCACGCTGCTCGTGCGCTGGCAGCTCGTGTTCCAGCCCGCGAACCACGTTGGGCTCTCATTGCGAGACACGGTGAATATGGAGACCGTAGGAACGCGTGTACTAGCCAACGGTCAGCGGATTGGCTATGTGATTTTCCACTCAGTGGAGGTGCCAGGATGCGCGGAGCTCACGCACCTGGGGATCATCCGAGCCAAGTACTCAGCGGCATTCGTGTTCCACGACACGGGCAACGGGTCGGTGGAGGTGTACATGCGCGGATTCATCGATGCCGGTGGAGTCGTCGGCGACAGCATCAGCGTGTTCTCCATGTGCAATAGCCTGATCTCGGTCTGGCGGCTGATCCTTGCGGGCCAGAACAAGAAGCTCGCATACTTGGTGCGCACACGTGACTTCCCCGACTCGCCTGTGAGGCTAGTATCGACCAGCACACCCTCTCGAAACTGTCCGCTGTGCCTGCGAAGCACCTCAGGCTTCCGCGCACACGCGACATGCGACGTGTGCCACATTAAATGCTGCCGACGCTGCATCGACAAGCGCAAGCTCTCCCACATCACACCCGCTGACGCGCTCGTGCGCGTGTCGACGCGGATCTGCAAGACGTGCCTGACCACTGCTGCGAGGATGAACGCAGGCGACATTGCTGCTCGCGAGTATATTCCCAGCTCCTGTCGCATCGTGCGGCTCGACAGTACCGCTACGTCAACGTCACGCAGTTCCAACTCGCAGCAGTCACCCGACGTTGGCTCGTGGCAGCTGGGGAGCGGTGGTGGGCCGGCTCGATATTCTACGAACACGATCACCTCAACGATCACTGATGCTCGACCCTCGGACGTGATGCTCGTGGCGTCCAGCTATGACGACGACTCGATGAGTGTGTCTTCTGTTCGCAGCGACATGCTCATGGAGACCAGGGGAACACCTGCACAGACGCTGACGGAAGACAATCTGCAGTTGTGGATCCGCATGAATCAGTTGAGCGTCGAGGCCGACGAGACAGAGCTGCTCATGAAGCAAAATTTTGAAGCCAGGGCAGAAGTGGAGGACAAGACGGCTCTCTACGACAAGAGCGAAGGCTTCTATTAAATTCAATTAGGCCACCGTGCCGCTGTCAACAGGAAGCGAACAGATAAAAATTGCTGAGAGGGCCGTTTGAGTGACTCTAGTGTCCGCAGAATCTGGAATTGCACGAAACAGTTGCAGTTGTAAACACGAGTAAACCCGCAACAAGTCTCACCTCCCATACATTATTCAGAACACTAATATGTGCGGAATCCATCCATTGTACGTACAGTACACTCTTCAGTCCAAGGGAAAGTGTCACGTCCGTAGACGAAAGAGCAGAAGCGGCTTAGAGTCATATATTTTTCAAGTTTGCTGCTTGGTTTGGTTCGTTTTCAGCATTCTTGAGTCGATGTCACTGACCAGGAAGCAATAGGATGGCAACAAACTGTGACTCATGTGCATCGAACACCCACGACAGTGCCGCACGGGAAATAATTGGAGGACCGTTCGAGCCAGGCCAGCGAGCGAAATCGAATCACAAATGACGTGTATGACAATTCTCACCGCTACTACCGAGCCAATCGCCGCGCCGACCGAAGGGTTGGACCTCCTCGGCCGCGCCCACGCCCCCCACCGCTGTGGCCGTGGCCGTGGTGGGGACCTCCTCCCGGGTCGGAGCCGCCGCATGCCTTGTTGTCCCTGGATGAACTTGCATTAGGGCGGGTGAGTTGTCTGTTTGGCGTGTCAAACAGTGGTTTCTGATAACTGCTTTTATACCTTGCGGACGTCACGGACGCTGAGTACAAGGTCTTGTTGAGCCACAGGCGTACATTGTGCCACGTATGAACGGCTTTATCCAGTGCTGGCGGCATAGGTGCGGGTGAATATCACCAAATGCCACCGACGAGTTGTACTTCCAGGATGGGGCTAAATCAGATGCCAGCTCGACGATGTCGATGTCCGACATTGTCGAGCTGGCATAAGATACAGGAGTTCAGTACCACCCTGGAACAAGTTTTCATCAAATATTGGACAATGAAACAAAATATTGTAAAACAACAACAATATTTGTTGCAAAGGAGCAACTGCCGCAATCAAATTTGAGGTGCGAGATCTGCGACTGACAGCAGCCTGCTGTTCTACTGTCAGTAGGATCTGCTGTTACTTCAGTCTGTCTGTTCTGTGCGCGGCTTCTCATTGTGCACTAGACCAGATACGGCGGTTAAGACCAGCACATGATCTGAACGGATTAGGTCTGAACTCGAAGAGGAACCAAGTCTGCTTTTTATCGCCACCGAGATACAGTACTGTACACTATTGGTGTTTGAAGATCAGCCTACATTCAGACTCTGGCTGCGTGCCCTCTGATACAGTGTGGCTATCAGCCCAGAGCTTGCCTCAAATATAGCAGTGGTAATAGTCGCTGTCGGGCACTCGGCTGGACTGGCTAAATCGGCGACTCGGCAAACAAAATAAAAATCAATTTTAGTACTTGATTAGTCGATATTTGGTCCATTTGCTGGTGACGACATTTATCATGGACCCCCTTTGTTGTTGCGGCATGTGCCCAACTGAATTCAGGATTCAGGAGGTCTGGAATCTGTGCTGGAGAATCCATGGAAGCAGAACATGGTGCACGAAAAGAAGAATTTAATCTTCAGTTTAATTTAATCATCCAAACGACTTCTCATCTAATCCTTGCTCATCGATGGGACTTGGCCACCTGGCAGTTCAAATTCAATTTTCCAGGTGGCCAAGCATCTGGCGGTATGGTGAGATCATTTCCAACAAGGATGTCAGAGACTGATCGCCGTCTATACCACCGCCGAATGCTGTATTCAGCGGGGCTCTGGAACAACCAAAGCGTATAGCATTCTGAATTTGATGGGTGCCGGGATCAGCAGCCACACTCAGTCACATTGACGCCTTGCTAGACACAAGAGGAAGATCTCATCTCGTCTAAACGTGCGTAGGCGGATCGATTCGCCTCTGACTTAGTCAGTGACTACTCACTGTTCACTGAACGCCTTCGGTGCCCCATCTTGAAGAGAGTTCCAGTCCGACTGGTCGCGAGCACCCATCTTTTCTTCCCGCACGCATCACCACCCACCGCCTCTGGCACAGGCTTTGCGCGCAGTTGACTACCTCCTACGCACCTGTGCCCCGTACGCGCTGCTCACTGCTGGATTGTTCGGCTGGAAAGACAGTTAGTGGACGATGAAGTTCCCCATGACCAAGCGGCCGTTCACGCCGGTCGCACCGACGCCCGAGCAAGGCGACGAGTTCGAGCGCCGGGCGACGGCCTTGGTACTGGAGACCGTGAGCGAGTTTGAGCATTTCGTTCACCGCCAGAAGCGCGTGCTGGACAAGAAGAAATGGAAAGCGGTCAAGTCGCGAGAGAGTGTGACGGTGTACAAGAAGCGCGAGCTGGACGAGTCGCCCGAGCGGCCGCCGCCGCAGCAGCTGCAGCACCAGCGGCTATTGAACGCGTCTGGGACTATCGACTGGTCGCAAAAGCCCAAGCTGCTGGCCGTGGGCTCGATCGTCGGCAACGTGGACGACGTCATGTACGGCGTGGTCGCGCCCGACGCCAACTGCGTCAAGGTCAAGACCGCATATGTGGACGACGAGATCGTGGACGCCATGGTCCTGAGCCACATCCGCCAGGCGACGAGCGAGGACCCGTACCGGTTCGTCGGGCTCAAGTGGGTCGTCAAGGCGAGTGTCAACGCCGTCGCGTGGCCGCGCGACCTGGTATTTCTCGAAGCCACGGGCGTGCACACGCAGCCCAACGGCGACCGCTACGGCTACCACATCGTGCACTCGGTGGAGCTGCCTCAGTGTCCCGAGCTGACGCGTTTAGGTGTCATGCGCGGCGCGGTCTCGTCGTGCAATCTCTTCCGCGAGCTGCCCACTGGCGGCCAGGTGGACGTGTACATGAAGTCGTTCGTGGACCCGTCGGGCAATCTACCCGAAATGGTGGCCGTCACGTCGGCCGCGCACGGGCTCATCGACTGCTGGAAGGCGGTCTGGTGCGCACAGAACAAGAAACTCGCGTGGCTGATCCGCGACGCCGCGGCGGCTGCGCGCCTGCGTCACCGCGAGCGCGGCCACGACGGCGATGGCGACGGCCACGGCGGCTTTGCGGGCGTCATGAAGACCAATGAGAAAGGCAAGCACTGCTGCGCGCTGTGCGAGCTCAAGTTTTCGGCGTTCCGCACGGCCGTGACCTGCGAATTGTGCCACGCGGTGATCTGCTCGCGCTGCAAGACCGCGCGCAAGCTCACGTACGCGTCGAGCACGACCGTGCGCACGATCCCGACGGCATTCTGCAAGAACTGCATTACGACCGCCAACAGCACGAACGCCGCCGACTTTGCCCGGCACGAGTACGTGGTCGACGCCGACGAGGAGCAGTGGGAGGCTTCCAGCGGCTCCACCGTGAGGTCGGTCGCGACCGAGCGGTTCTCTCGACGAGTCGCTAGCCACGCACACCACGCGGGCTACCGGACACCGACGACGAAGAAGACCCAGCTCCACACCGTAGCCCGGTGGCGCGGAAGCACGACCTTGACCGAGAGCTCCAGCGTCCAGACGTCGTGGAGCGTCGACAGCAGCATGGAGGAATGCAGCCTCAGCCTCAGCCTCAGCCGGGACAGCGTCAGTGTCGACGATGTTGAGGCCAATGAGATGGGAGCGCGTGGCTCTGCAGCTCCGGGACTGGATCCACTGATCGACGCGCCGCCGCCGCTATGGATGCAGATGCAGCAGCTGCATCTCCAGGCCGAGCAGGCGTACCGTCTAACGCGGCAGAACAATCAGGCGATGACGCAGACCATGTCGATGCCGCGGTACAGTAGTGAGCAGCGCCTCTAGTTGAGAAAGAAGAAGGGAACAATCGCACCGGAACATTCTCTCTCTTCCCGCTCGCTCGGCGCCGGAACCACCTCGCGCCAAGTCTTGACGTGAAACCACTTGGAAAATAGAACCATTGTTGTGATTGAGATGGGTTGGTGACGCGCTTGGTTCGCGAATGGTGGATTTATTTGACCACGGAGACTTCAGGTCTACTTTACCTACAGTCCAACACTGACGGCTCCGGCCGTCAAAGCCCTGGGCTTGCTTGCGACCAAGCAAGCCCAGGGCTTTGACGGACGGAGATTGATCATTAAGGTCACCAAATGGCATGATCCAGCGAATCCGTCGGATACAAATATGCCCTTCGACGGATTCACTGCTGATTGCGTTGACCATAAATCTCAGAAGCTGGGCTCTGGGTCGATCAACATTCCCGCCACTGGCTTCGGGAAGCTCTGCATATTGGACGGGCGATCTCAGTCAAAGGTACCAAATAACTCCATCGTGATGACACAGCGGCTCGATGCCCCGTGCTGGACGAAGCCGCGATCGCTCGTGTCAAACGAGAGCGTATCATGATACTGAAGCCTCTATGCCTAGATGATCGGCCGCTGGCGTCAGTCCGATGAGGCATCGCGAGATTGCACTTCAGGCACAGCACGGCCGCAGCAGTGGCTTTGTTGTCAACAAATTGTTGATTAGCATTCCATGGGAAGGGGGAAGGCGGATGTGTACACCAGTACTCTCTCCATGCGGTCGTTCTGCCAGAACAAACGGTCATCCCAGCCTGTCACGACAGGTCGAGAATTGATTTGGCACATGTGGAATCATGAGGGGCTTCTCACTGTACTACGTGAATAATGCATTTATACAATTATATAGGAGTACAAGAAAGGCAAATGTATGAAACGATTCAACCAACATGCAGACTGCATATAAAATATCAGAGTATTCAAAGATCGCATTTTTTGGCCCAGCGGGCTCCTCCTCGCGATGAGTGTCACGCGCCAGCCGCTGTCAAGGGGAGTCAAGCCAGCGGCGCAGAAACAAGCCCCAGGCCAGCCGCGTCGCGCAGCCCTTGAACAGAAAACGCAGGACTTGTCGCAGTCCAGTCCACCCCTTGCGCCTTGTTGTGCTCTCTCCCTCGGACCATCAATTCGTCAGAATCGAAAACTCGGCCCGCTCGCTGCTGCCTCGCAATGAAGTTCCCGCTGGCGATCCATCCGTTCCGCCCGGTGGCGCTGTCGCCCGCGCAGTGCGCCAACTACGAGCGCGTCACCACCGCGCTGCTGCACGAGACGCTGGACGAGTACGACGCGTTTGTGCGGCTGGAGAACCGCACGCTCCACAAGAAGCATTGGAAGCCCGTCAAGACCCGCGAGAACCTGACGGTCTACAAGGAGACCACGCGGTCCGCGGCCGGACGCACACTACCATCAGTAGTGACCGCCTCGGCTGAGGGCGCGACGATCGCGACGAATATGCACCAGTGGAAGCTGCCCAAGCTGCTGGCCGTGGGCTCGATCGCCGGCACGCTGGACGACGTCATGTACGGCGTGGTCGCGCCCGACGTCAAGTCGATGCTGCTGCGCAGCTCATACGTGAACGACGAACTCGTGGACGGCGGCGTGCTGTTCCGCATCAAGAGCGCGACCGAGGAGGACCCGTTCCGGTTTCTTGGCGTCAAGTGGATCGTGAAAGCGCACCCAACAGCGATCAACGCGCTGGTCTCGCCGCGGGATACGGTCGTGATCGACGCCACGGGCATCCACGTGCAGAGCAACGGCGACCGCATCGGCTACCACACGCTCCACTCGGTGTTGCCGCCCGAATGCCCGGAGCTCAAGTCGCACTCGATTCACCGAGGGCTCATGTCGTCGTGCTACCTATTCAAGCAGACGCCCAACGGCTCGGTCGAAGTGTACATGAAGACGTACGCGGACCAGGGCGGCCGCCTCGCCGACTCGATCGCCACCATGTCGGTCGCCAACGCGTTAATCGGCTGCTACAAGTCGGTGCTCTGCGCGCAGGGCAAGAAGCTCACGTGGCTCATCAAGCACAACGCGCAGCAGCGCGCCAAGCAGCAGCACAGGCGCCGCGACACGGCCACTACACGCCACGCCTGCGAAATGTGCCACGCAACGTTCCACGCGTACAAGAGCGCGCGCGACTGCCAGTCGTGTCTGCGGTTTGTGTGCTCGCGCTGCCAAGTGCCGCGCAAGATCAGCCACATGCGGCCCGGGCTGCAGGTCAAGCAGAGCACCGTGGTCGCGTGCAAAGACTGCGTGGCACAGGCGTCGCAGCTGAGCGCGTGGAGCATTGCGCGCGACGATTTTGTGGGCAAGCAAGCGGCACAGCAGTCGCTCATGACAGACAGCCACGTCAACAGCGACAACGACTCGTGGACGCTGTCGGGGGGCGTGACGCTGCTGGACGAGGAGATGGCCAACGCGGTCGGCTCGTATTCCTCGCCCACGAGGTCGGACTACGACGTGGCGGAGATGACGCCCCACCACCACCACCACCATCACGCGCGGACGGTGTCGGTCGAGAAAGACCTGCAACTGTACAACAGCGGGTCGGTTGCGGTGTACTCGCCGCCGGAGAAAGCGTGGTCGTCGCGCTCCAACAGCATCCCAAAGCCCACGGGCGACTTGGCGCACCAGCAGCATCTGATGACGCAGATGAGCCAACTGCGGCTCGCGGCCGAGCAGACGTACTTGATCACCAAGCGGAACGAGTCGGCGATGCGGTTCGATCGTCTCGACTGATGAAAGTGTGTTGTATGGGTCGCGGACACCAAAGACAACTGGCCAGTATGGCCTTAAATCATCAAAACGAACATTTTATTTATTTTTGTCCAAGAAGCTCGGTCAACTTTTAATTTAGTTTAGACTCCTTCCACGGTTCTAGCCCAGAAGCCGACCTAGTCTCCCATCGACTGTCAACTCGGCATCGCTTAGCACCAGTCGGTTGGTGTGCGTGGTGATCTCGTACGTGCGTTCGGCCGTGATGCGCAGCTCGTTCATCTGCATCCACAGCTGCGTCTGGTCGTGCGCGGGCGACGTCGCCGGCAGCGACGACGAATCGCGCTTCTGCTCTGCTGGTCGCACCATCAGAGCGAAGGAGCTTCCAGTGTGGTCCACAGTATCCTCAAGATGCGCCAGATCCACGGAGCTGACGGACGACTTGCTGGTCAGCGAACTCGAATTGATCTCCGAGTCCATGCTGTTGTCGATCGACCGCGTGCGTTTCGACTGCTGAAGCGAGCGACTCGACACGGAATGTTCTACGGACCGGCACTGGCGCTCCCACAGCGGCTGGTCGTCCGTGAGTGTGTTCCCGCCGCGCCAGTGTGCGGCTGAGACGACGCGCAGTGGCACACTTGGATCCACACGCAGGTTCTTGGCTGCGACGATGCACTGCTTGCAGCACGTGACCGGAATCTTGTTCTCGTCCGAGAGCAAATGCTTTCGGGATCGACACTTGGAGCAGACCGCGTGGCCGCACAGGTGGCACATTCCGACTGTGCGCGTCGAGAGCCGTCCAGGCGTGGTGTTGCAGATAAAGCACGTGCTGAGATGACGACTTGACGCCTGCACAGAGGTCTTGTTGAGCTCCGGGCTGCTGGTCAGCACGAGCATCGTGAGCTTCTTGGCTTCCGTGCATTCGACGCTTCTGCCCACGGAGACGGCGATCTCGGCCGTCGAAATGCGAGCGATCACGCCAGGAATGCGACCGCTGAGTGTATAATCCCCAAGGAAATAGACGCCCACGCGGCCGGGGCTGATCTGTCGGTAGATGGTTCGAATGTGGGCTTTGGCTCGGATCGCGCACTGCGCACTGAACGGCGGACACACGGGGTGGTCGAATGTCTCCGTTATGTGGAACGCGAACCGCTCGCCGTTTCGGTCCACGTCGATGCCCAGGTACTCGAGCGAGACACCGTCGCGGTTCTTCACGATCCCGCCCGCGGGCGTCTGGATGATTCGCCACTTGACCGCGAAGCTGCGGAACGGATCCTCGTCCACGCCGTTCTCAAAGATGTGGATCACGGCCGAGTCGAGCGCGTCACCGCTGAGGAACGACGTGGTGACGCGCATGTCCTGGGTCGTGACGTGGTGGACACCGTAGGTGACATCTTCCAACGTGCCTTCGATCGTGCCCACTGCGAGCACACACTGCGAGCCGATCTTGGCTGGAGGCGCGGAGGCTCGAGGACGGTACACGCGGAGTTGGTCCTTCTCTCGCAGCAGCTTCCACTGGGAGGCGACCACGCGTTGGTACTGCGACTTGAGGTACGGGCGCTCCTCCTGCAGCCCGAGCTGCACGAGATCGACAACGACCCGCTTCCAGCGACGCTCGTCCTCATTCGAATACTGGAGCGGACGAAAGTAGTCGTCGCGTAGCGGGAACGATACGTTCATCACTGGTTGGCCTTTGGTTCTATTGTTGAGTGACTAAATGACAAGGCGCCAGCCACTCGCTTCCGAGACCGGGTCCTGAGAAGTGAAGCAGGTGGCAGGTGGCGCCAGTTACTGGATCACTGAGCAGTGACCAGCAGACAATCCTGCTTTGTTAATGTGGAAGAGAGGCAGGCAGGAGGAAGAGCAGCACGCGTAGAGTGGGAGATAGACCTCGCGTGGTACAGTACTTACAGTACAGTACAATGTATTGCTACTGCTCCAGCCTGCAAGCAACGTCAGCCAACGTAGTCTGTCATAGTACAGTGTAGTGACCAGCGAAACCTAGACCAGGGAAGCGGACGCCACGGTGGTCGTTCCAGTGATGGAGATCGCCCGTCACGACGGACGCCGGATCGCAACGTTGAAAGCTGTCGTGACCCACCGACTTCGACACCAGCCCTACCTGATTTTTGAATTGGCATAGATTAGTACAAGACAGCTGACTCCCTCATTGCATTCAATCGAAAGGAAAATTTAACGACTTTATTAGAGTAAACCCCACTCTGAGTTCTGCTGGCTGTTCTGTGGTGGAACTGATCTTGGCCCAAGTCTGACAGCGTCGCATTGAAAAAGGCGCTAAAGTTGAGAGCTCAAGCGTAGAAAGAAACCACGTCACAGGCTTCACAAACGATACAAACAAGTGTACAGCACAGGACTCCTGTCAGGAGAGAGTTGAAACCTCGGTGATCTGAAGCGAGTTTGATGCTAACATATCTGAAGATCCCGCCAAAGCCTTGGACAATCCGGTGGATTGCACATGACGGACTCATTGGAGTGATGACTGAAGTTGGTATCCGTGCTTTCCTTGCAGCTGGGAGGACTGACAGGCTGGCTCTAGGATACTAGGATGAGCCCTGGGACTCATCTGTCCTGCCCAATGTATCCATACGCCACGGCTTGGAACCATGGTTGGTTACTCGGTTTCACTGACTGCGGACTTGCGCGTGCACTCTGAGGCTCAGAGTACCTGAAGGTACGCGCAAATCCGCAGTTAAATGTCTGAGCTGGCAGCTACATTTGGCAATGCGTAGGTGCTACTATTGTCATAATAGAGAGCAAGGCATAGCGTCCAATGTTAATTTGACGCTGTATCCAATTGTAAAAAGAACGGTCCATTGGCGCTCAAGATACTGCATAAAAGCTCGTGAAGTGCCCAACATGCCATGCTCAGACCCAGAGATAGGATCGCACTTCGATTTCTACTGACAGAACGCTTCACAAAGTAGCGCTGACCCTACTGATTATCATATAGCCCGGCTCAAAAGTCCCTACGCTTGCGAGCTGAGAGTGGCTTGCGTGCGTTTGAGTGAATCAGTGTCCATTGCTCTCGCCAATCCTCCCCAACTTGAGGGAGCAAGAGGCAATCAGCAGCCAGAAGTGATTGCACAGCAGTGCTGTGCCGTATCGTACAACTCTGTATTCACGGCCGTCCCATCCTTCACAGCACTCACTCAAGAACCTCCAGTGATTGGGAGAGTGCTGTTCTCATCCATTCTGTGCTGTCAGAGCCTATCCGAACCTGACATTACTCTACCGTCAACTTGATCGCAATATATTGTAGGGAAAACTACATATTGCGTTCTAAATAAAAAAATGCGGAGCAGCCTTGATGCTGCTGGACGAATCTTGGATCGATCATCCCTTGGGACGATACGTGTACCAACGTGGCCATGGTCGAACCGACGGATTTCCCCCGCTAGAGCTGAGGGCACTAGCAGACACATTGCAGCCGTGAGCAGTCCCCCGTCTGGAGTGCCTGCACTTGATAGACACCGGTGGCGAGTGCTTGCGGTTTGATTCGTTGGATCTCAGTCGTCGCCTTGGTTGGACGCATCGAGCATGCGGCTCGCGTGGAATGATGTGATCTGGTAGGTCTGCTCGGCCGCGAGACACAGCGACTGCATTTGCAGCAGCATCTGCTGCTGATGGTCGCGTGGTGCGCTATCGTCATCGATAGTAGACTGGCGGTACCCCGACTGAGTGTACCGCTTGCTCTCGCGCTCCCAGTCCTCCGCCGTCTCCAGCAGCACCGGCTCGGGCTCGGACTCTTCCCGCGCTCGAGCGTCCACATCCAGCTCGTCTTCTCGCCAGCTCTGGACGCGACTAAAATCGCCAAGCGACGTGAGCGAGCCGGGAAGCGTGCCACTGGATTCACGTGGGCGGGTGTCGCCAATCGACTTGACCGCTGGCCGCGGCTCGACGGCCACGTACTGGGCGCAGGCAATCTCAAAGGCGTCCGCGACTGCCACGCCAGCCACGCAGCCCTTGCAAACTTCGACCACGCGCTGCGAGAGCTCGAGGGACTCGCTGCAGGCGCTCAGCTTCCTGGCGATGCGGCACCGCGAGCAGACCTTCGCTGCGCAGAGCTCGCAGTTGGTGACCGTGCGGAACGAGCGAAAGCTCCTGCTGCACAGCGTACAGCAGCTCGTGTCGCTGAAGCGGTCGATCGACCTCCGAGAGGAGCGCATGAACCGCCGTCTCGCGGAATCGTTCTCCAGCAGCCACGACAGTTTCTTGTTCTGCGCGCACCAGACCGATTTCCAGATGCCGATCATCGTGTTGGCGGCCGACATGACCGCGATGGTCTCGGGCGCGTTCCCGCCCGGGTCGGCAAACGTCATCATGTAGAGCTCCACGACGCCGTCGTTGAGCTGGCGGTACACGCAGCACGACGACAAGCGGCTGCGGATGATGCCGCGCGCTTCAAGACTCGGACAGGCCGCGACGTCGACCGAGTGCATCGCGTGGAAGCCCACGCGGTCGCCGCCGGGCAGCGTGCGCAGACCCGTGGACTCGACAAACACGAAATCGCGTGGCCACACGACCGCGTTGAGCGTGGCGGCGTGGCCCTTGACCATCCACTTGAGTCCAAGGAACTGGTACGGGTCGGCGGCCGTGGCTCCCTCGATCTGGTGGAGCACGGCGCTGTCCAGCAGCTCGTCGTTCACATACGCGGTCTTGACCGCGATGGTCGGCGCGTCCGGCGTGACGACTCCATACATGATGTCATCCAGCGAACCAGCGATCGTGCCCACGGCGACCATCTTGGGCATGCGCCATGGACTGCTCTCGGCGGGCTGCTGACGGCTCGTCGACGCGCGGTCGCGGCCGATGCGCTTGTAGACTGTCACATCTTCGCGATTCTTGACGGATTTCCAGCTCTTCTTGCTCATCACGCGGCTGTCAAAGTGGATGAACCGCTCGCGCTCGTACAGCGTCGCGTCCACGATCGCCTGTGTGAGCGCGGCATAGTCGCTGGTCTGCTGCGACGAGAGCTCCACGCGCTGGAACGGCCGCTCACTTAACGGGAACTTCATACAGGTTGTCGGAGTGGGAGAGGGGGGGGGAAGCGATCCAAATTGGAGAATGAGCACGTCATCCATCTCACCCATGTCGGCCAATCTGTTGAGCTCGAGGCTGAGGCTGCGGCCCCTGTGGTGATCCAATTACAGAGGCGGCCAAACGAGACACATCGAAACCCATGGCCCATCTATGGCCACCGACTTTTTGCCATGCAGCTGCTGCGCAAAGTGAGACCGTCAAATTTGAATCCAGATGGCGCCATCGCATCCTGTGTTCCACGGCTGTCAACGCCGCTGCAAGTGAGTTGACGCTGTTACGTAACGCCGCCAGCGGCGCAGCTGGTGCGTGTCTCCAAGTGCGGAATCAGCCAGAAAGTGGCTTTGCATCCACTACTGGTCAACTTCTCGAAGTGCACTGTACAGTACCAGTGTCAAGTTCTCAAAATACTGTAGGCCGAGGACGAAGAGGAGTCCAGCCACATCAGATTGATCTCCAAAGGTCCAACGACGTTGGACCTGTTGTTGGAGGGTCCAAGGTTCGAAGGTGGCATCATTTGCGGTTACAACGAAAGGCACGGCGTCCCAGAGCAGAACGTTTTCCATGTTCTTCCGACCAGCATAAACCTTCTCCACACTGTCTCTGCACCACCACAAGCTGAAAAGTCCACCGAATTGGGAGGGCATCATTGAACCGGCTGGTCCGCTTGGTATCCTACAAGCTGTTTAAAGTTTGGCTGTGAGGCGAGTTCTCAGACGTCGCCCAAAATTGAGACAACTTGCTCAATTATTTGAATTGGCTCTGTTCAACAGCAGTTGCAAACGAGTTCTCCCGAATCCTGCTGGCTGTGAGCGACGTGATCGCGTACGTTTCCTCGGCAGTGAGGCACAGCGACTGCATCTGCTGCAGCAAACTCTGTTGGCCGTCGACGCTCGCCGCCCTGGCCACGGTCGTCGCTGGACGGTGCACGGACCGCGCGAGCCCCGACTGCGTGGCCCAGTCGTCGATGGTCTCCACAGCCACGGGCTCTACTTCTGAAGCCGCTACTTCGGCTGGATATGATTCGCTCTTTTGCCGACGAGGGTTTAAGGCTGTGAGACCGTCATATGGCGTAGGATCCGTCGCCTCTTCCGGGGCCGAGTAGCTGCGCTGCGTGCCGTAGCTTATGCCCACGTGGACGCGGTCACACTTGCCGTGGAGCACGTACTGTTCGCGCGCGATCTGCCTCGCGTCCGTCGCGGTCACTTGCCCGACGCAGCTCTTACAGACCTCGACCAGGCGCTGCGTGAGCTGCAGCGTTTCGTCCGAGAAGCTCAGCTTGCGAGCCACGCAGCAGCGCGTGCACACGTACGCGGAGCAAAACTGGCAGGTCTTGACTGACATGCGGAACGATCCGTACACTTTCTCGCAGATCTTGCACGACCGTTTGTTGACCGGGTCAAGGCTCGGAATCGCGGCCACGCCGTGCTCGGCGCGGAACCGCCGGCGCGCGGAATTGTTCTCCAGCAGCCACGCGAGCTTTTTGTTCTGCGCGCACCACACCGACTTCCAGATGCCGATCAATGTGGCCGCGGCCGACGTGATCGCGATGGTCTCGGGCGGTGAGCCGCCTGGCTCTCCGTACGTCATCATGTAGATCTCCACGACGCCAGCCTGGAGCTGCCGGAACAAGTAGCAGTTGGACAGCCGAGCGCGCACGATGCCTCGCGTCGTGAGCTCTCCGCACTGCGGGAGATCGATCGAGTGGACCACGTGGAAGCCGACGCGGCCGCCGCTGCCATCGGACAGCTCCTTGGTCCCCGTGGACTCGACAAACACGAAATCGCGCGGCCACACGACCGTGCTCATCGCCGCCGAGTGGCCCATGACCATCCACTTGACGCCTAAAAACCGGAACGGGTCCTCCGTTGTTGCGCTCTCGATTCGCTGAAGCACGGCGCTGTCCAGCAGCTCGTCATTCACGTACGAGGTCTTGACTGCGATGGTTGGTGCGTCGGGCGTGACCACACCGTACATGACGTCGTCCACCGAGCCGGCGATCGTACCCACGGCGACCATCTTAGGCAGTCGCCACTGACAGCTCTCCGCCGGCTGCCGCATCCGCACGGGCGCGGCGTCGTGCAGCTTGCGCTCGATCTGCTTGTACACCGTCACATCTTCACGGTTCTTGACAGCCTTCCACAGCTTCTTGTCCATCACGCGCGCGTCGGCGGCGACGAAGCGGTTGTGCTCCTCCAGCGTCGCTGCGACCACGTGCTCGGTGAGCGCCTGGTACTGCCGGCATTGGTCGTCCGAGAGCTCCACGCTCTCGAAGGGGCGGTCGGTCAGTGGGAACTTCATTTTGCGTGGGAGAAGGCAGTGACAATTCGAGAAGTGGGCGCCCACACGAGCTCAGTCACAAAGTGGACAGCCGTGGCCTGTGACCAGATCTCCTGTCTTTGTATCGGTTCTAAGAGTTTGACGGTTCCGCTGTAAGGACGGGGATCGTGTGACTGACAGACGAAGAGCTACATTTTGATCGCGGAGGAGCAGAGCCACACAAGGTTGCTGCACCCCGTCGAGTGTACAGTACCGCACTGCATCAGCAGCATGTGGATTAGGCCAGGAGCTGGCCAGGATGAAGCGTTCAGACCGACCGAGCTGAGCAGACCGGTGACAGTCACAACCTGGTATTCCATCTCATCAGCCCCTCACGTGACTCACTGTCTACTTCACATGCAGTAAACAGCTCCAAGCTCAAGTTGTGCTCTTTGCGGCGGTTGCACGTCGAGAGTCTGAACCGATCTGAATGAGTTAGCTGGCTCTTTGCTGACTCGACAGGACTGACTATCGATTCTACGGTCACGTTGGAACATCAGTCAGGAGATTGCAGTGCAATATTGAAACGACTTCCCTGATACACAAACTTATGAACTGGATTTGATTACGGTTGCCGTCTTCATTCGCTGCCTTAAACAACCAGTCGTCTATATTAGCGTGAAAGCCAAGACACTGACTGTCCAGGCAGAGCAAATCTCTTGCTACTATCCAAGAACAGTATATTCCGTTGCTAGTCCGGATATGCACTACTACACTCCGTCAGTCGAGGATGGCGCTGGTCTTGATCATCTCTTGGTGGCTTGCCAGCGTCAGTTCCTGCGCTCGCCGCGCTGCCTGCTGGAGCTGTCGCATCTGGTCCATGAGCATATGCCGCTCGGCCGACGGTGGTGCGAATTGACGAGGCGACGCCCTGGGATGAGACCGCACAGGAGGGACGATCATTGCGTTGGTGTAGGCTTCCTCATGACGGAGCACCTCCTTGCTGGCTTGATCTTCGAGGCTCCCACTTGCAAAGGTTTCTTCGATCTGGTGACTGTAGTCTCCACTGCAATCGCTCGAGGATGTGCTACACTGTCCGCTTGCTGAGAGCGTGCTGTACTCGGACGAATCGTTTGCCGGTTGAGACACTCGCGTTTGAAAGTGACTGGTGGCCGAGTCAAAACACCGTAGCTCACTAGCGATCTTGTACTTGTCGTGCGCTGGGTTGACGACTAGTTCCCTCGCGTGGACGATGCACTTGTGGCAAACTGAGACGCGACTCGGCACGCGCTGTCGGCCGACCAGGATCTTCTTTTTCAGGCGGCAGTTGGAGCACACAATGTCGTCACACGCGCGACAGATACGGAGGCGTCGAGAGGAAAACGGATTGGTGCTTCCCGTCTTACAGCAGATCGAGCAGCTCGCATTGGCGGGCACTGATGGCTTGGTCGTGGCGAGTGACTGACATATCGCGTGCTTGCGCGCCAAGTTGTCCTGTGCGATGATGGATAGCTTCTTGGCCTCAGCCGACTGGATGTGTCGGCCGATTCTGTGGATCATGTGCGTCGAGCTGACCACAGTGGACGGGTCCAGCAGCCCTCCTTTGCAGTCAAAGTAGCCCTGCGAGTACATATCCAGCATGCCACGACCAGCGTCGCGGTAAATGAACGTGTACCACATCGAGCCGCGATGCACCCCAGGGAACACGGGACACTCGGGCAGCTCGACCGTGCGGAGAGTGTGGTAGCCGTACCGACGACCAGTTGTGTCAATAGCCGCGCCTGAGGATTCCAGCACCACCCAGTCGCGGTCTGGCATCAGTGCCGGCATGGTAAATGGCGTGAGGAACCATTTCACGCCGAGGTACCGATAGAGGTTGGACGGAGACCCTTGCTCGATGCTGTTAAGAACCAAAGCGTCACCCAATTTAACCTCCAAGAGCTCCGCTGTCGTGCGGATCTCCTCATCGGTCCGCTCATACGCGCCGTAGAGCACATCTTCAACGGAGCCTTCAATGCGACCGACGCCCATCATGCTGAGACTGGCACCGCCATCGCGGCGCCTGTAGAGCTGGAACTGGCGCTGCGAGCGCACGCGCTTCCACTTGCTCCGATCAATCTGGCTGCCGGCGCTGAAGAATGCTGCTTCGTCGTGGAGACCTCGCTGCACTTGCTGATGACAGAGCTCGCGATACGAGTCGTTCAATGCCGCAGAGAACCGGACGTCGCCGAAGAAACCGCGCGGCAGCGGGAACTTGGGCTTTCTTCCTTCCATTGACAGAATCGTTTGTGCTGGTCGGTGCGCTCAATCGCCAAGTGCCCTTTTGATCCGATGGTCCTTGATCGTAGATTGCGAAGGACTCGACGATGAACTTCTACATTAACAGCTGCGATGTGTCAAGAGATCTTGCACGATGTTGGTGAAGCGTGAAGGATCGGGTTGAATTGGCATCTGCTCAATGACAGTTCAGTTTGCTGTGAGTACAGATTGATATCTCATTTTCCAATAATATATATTTTCGCGTTCCCTCCAAATGTAAACAGACATCTAAATTAAAATTGGTGGAGTGCATGAATGTTGAAAATATAATTTCATGAAGGTCACGTGTGTGGATACTTCGTCAACCCATTTGATTGCCTCCTGAACCAGTTCAACTAGCAACCAGACGGGCAACATTTCGCTCAGTATAGCCATCGCGGCGCACTGTCACGTCACACCCAGCGTTTTGTCTCTTTCAACTGACGACACTCGCTGTTCTAGCACAGATTCGGTTGACAGGACTCTTAAGTCCTGTCAACCCAATCTGTACCAGAACATTAAAATGACATGAACGCGTCATGTATTGGTGGGAGTAGAGTTTCATAATATTTGACTAGGTGCTGACCATGTTGCCAATCACTGGGTACGGATCGCGCGGGTCCACGGGCAATTGCTTGGCCGCCATAATGCAGATCTTACAACACGACACCTTCATGTGCTTGGGTCGTGCGAAAATTGTTTTGCGCACGTGGCATCGGGAACACGCCGTCCCGTGACAGATCCGGCAGCGGTCCCACGCGGACGCCAGCTTGGCCAGCTTGCTGCGCTTCTTGTGGCACACGGAACAGATATCATCGTGGCCGAACTCTTGCTCGTCGTCGCCATCATCGTCGTGGTCGTCGTCCGAGTCTAACGTGTCCGACGTGGCGTTGCGATCCACGGTCATGTACTCCCCGCTCGCGAAGGAGCGCGCGCTGCCTGGGCGCTTGAAGCTCTTGAGCCGCCGCTTCTGCTCCATGATCAGCCGCAACGTGAGCTTCTTGGCCTCGGCGCAGTCGACGGACTTGGCGATGCCCAGCAGTGTGTCCGCGGCGGTGTTGTACGCGATCATATCAATCAGATCCCCGCCGAGATTGAACACACCCTTCATGTAGCAGTCCACGGCGGTCGGGTCGAGTTGGCGGTAGATGCAGCACAGCATCATGCGAGCGCGCACGACGTGCGGGTCCAGCAGCTCGGGGAACCACGGCGCCTCGATCGACTTGATCACGTGGAAACCGTACTTGCTGCCCATGGGGTCCACGGCCGTCCCGACAAACTCAAGCACGCACACGTCGCGGTTGCTGATCAAGTTGCCGCCCGGGGTCTCAGCGATGCGCCACTTGATGCCCAAGTACCGGAACGGGTCTTGGTCGGTGCCCGACTCGATGGTGTGGAGCACGGCCGAGTCGAGGTGGTGCTTGTTGAGGAATGAGGTCGTGATGCGCATCTCGTCCGTGGTCTTGTGGTGGAGGCCGTAGAGCGCGTCCTCCATCCCGCCCTCAATCTTGCCGATCGCCACGACCATGGGCACGACATTCTGCGCCGCTGGCAGCTCGGCATTCGAGTCGCTGCGGTCGCTGTGGCTGCTCAGAATGTTGTTGTTCCTGCTGCTGTTGCTTGTGATATTGCTATCCCCACTAGGTGAGTGCGAGCCTCGAGAGACAGTATTGGCGGCCGCGGGAATTCGCTTGAACACCTTGAGACGGTCCTTAGACTTGACAAACTTCCACCTGCTGTCGTCGAGCTGGCCCTGGCGCTGATGGCGGAACTCAATCTCTTGCTCGAGCGTCTTGAGGACGATCTCGCTCGCGGACGCGCGGTACTCGGCGATCTCTTGCCGCGTAAGTGAGACCGTCGGTAGGAACTGCACGGACAGTGGGAACGTCACGCCAGTCGCCATGGTGCGCGTGACTTGTGGACGGATTTTCTCGAAATGGTGAAGTGTTTTGCAGTGGTGAAGGCTTCGCTCACAAAAGAAAGAAAGAGAAAAGGAGAGCGAGAGGACCACCGAAGAGGTTTTGATTTCTCAACATGGACTGCAGAGCTGTACAAGAAGTGGGCGGGAGAGAGAGAGAGATGGAAGAAGCCGGAAAACCATCTCATTTCGCTCTGGCCACCTGGCGTGCTTCTCAGAACAAGGTATTATATCCGTTGAGTGGAGATTTTTCCATGGCAATGTTCGCGTTCGAGACCGTAAAGTGGAAATCCTGGCATTTGAAACTCCATGTTTTCTGGATTTGGAGTGTCATCATGCCGCGACGCCACCAGAATCCCTCTAATGAGTCGGCTGGTGAGTCGGCTGGTTGACTGGTCACCAGTTCAACGGTATGACTGGTAAGGTTTCCGTTGCTGGATAGATGGGTGTTCTGGTCTAGCCTGGTCTGATTGCCACCACGGACTCAGCAGCAGTACAGCAATTGCATCTCCATCAAACTTGTGGGATCTGCACCTGACTCCTGGATTTGCAAAGCGGACCATCACTATCGCTGAAGAAATGCACTGTGCTGTCTGGCAGATATATTCAAGCGGTCTCCAGGTGTACGGCAGCACGACACGAGATCTGTCCATTGGGGTGGCCAGGCTGACCTTCAACTGGCTGAACGTGTGGCGTCAGAAATCCGAGCGCAATCGGACGAAGTGGACACAGAGACCGTCAATCAATTCTTTCGTCTATGAGATTCTTTCATGAATGATTAAAACACAGTGGTTGCGGGTTGGTTTCGATTGGATCGCGATTGCCGCCATCCAACTCTGGACCAGAGTGCTAGATGCACCCGTGAAGTAGACCATCAGATTGGTCAAGACGCGGTTTCATTTTAAACGACGAAGAGCGAGAGATACGAGTGCATAAACCATAAGTATCCAACGCCAAAGATCACTCGCTGCGCCTGCACAGGGAAGATGATCACAGCCTGAACGATCACCCCCCAAAACCACATGAACAGATACGGGATCGTGAGCCACTTCCACACAGGCCACATGCCGACCGTAAAGCTGATGCATCAATATGGTCAATCACGACGTTATAAGTCTTCCATCAATTCTTGGGACCATTCGCATGAGCCCCAATCGGTACGTACCAGAAGCCAGCGAGCGCCATGGACCCCAGCATCCCATGGGTCGAGGTCTTGGCCGTCTCGTAGCTCACTTTGTCGCCTCGGATCAAATTCCGGTACACTTCAATGTAGCTCCCGAAGAGCACAACAAGCGTCGAGCTGAGGATGAACAAGCCCACGAACGTGCGATTGGCGTGGCGCGCGTAGAGTACTTCGTGCACAAACTGCGTCTCGTAGAGCCCCAGCATCGCCACCGAGAAGAACACGAGCGACCACGCGCGGTCGAACACGTAGCGGATGCCGACTTCGATAGAGCTGCGACGCGGCGGCGCGCGGCCCATCAGCGATGCCGTGGCCTCCACGGTCGGATCCACTGCCTCTTGCTGGATGCCGCCGTCGTCGACTAACGCGGCGGCCACTGGGCGCCGACGCTCTTTGACCTCCTGCATGTCCATCATCGTGGTGGATCGATTGTTCAGTTTTGATTGTTGTTGTTGGTTGATGAAGTGATGGTGTTCTGCATTGTTCATTCTCGAATTAGTTTTTGGCCAATGGAACTGCCCAATTTTGATTGATGAAGTCTATTACGTGAATTTGACAAATATGAGAGGAGTGTGGGGCTCAGATTGACTACCATGTAGTACTCAACAGTGCGCTCTATGGGTGTCTAGAGGTCCTCTAACCCTCGATATATATAAAGGATTGAAGGCGGATATTCATCGCACTGGTTACATCATAACCGCGGGAATGTATTGTTTTAGAGCTTCTCCGA
>JAADWZ010000513.1:0-22106 GCA_023336445.1 Pythium dissimile
CGTCGCCGGGTACCCGTTCGCGAATCAGATCTCGGAGGCCGACTACTTTGCGCAAGTGACCAAGATCATCGACGTGTACAAGTCGCTCGGCGCCAACATATCGACGTTCTTCGTGAGCGGCACACAGCATGTCTTCCTCAAATAAAGTGTGCTAATCACGATATATTTTGATAATGAAAATCTCTATTAGAGTCAAAACCAGCGGTTGGTGTTTAATTACCAGAGTATAGCCTTCAAAATCAGAGATTTGCAAAGTGGCGGGATTGTTTTGGATTATTACGGTCATCACTATGTTGAACCTCGAAGGCCTGATCGATCGTCAATCTATCCCTCCCTCAAGATGCCGCTCCCGTGGATGGAACTCGCAGCTGGTGGCGTACCGCCGCCCGACGAATCGATCGGGAGGCTTCTCAGGCTCAATAAGCGCAAGACTTTCGCGCCTCCGCCGACGGTTTCTCCGCACGGAGAGCTGGTCGTGACGCCCGCCGTGTTCAAACCGCGGCCATGCAGCGTCAAGCCGGCGGACAGCGCTGTCAATACTTCCATCACGTCGACCGCCAAGCCGCACAAGCAGCCCACTACTGCTGTCAATTCTGCGCCTGCGATTCGTTTCCTGGTGCCGTGAGCATCCTCAACAATGCGCCGCAACTTCAAGATGGCAGCGACAACGACGACGATACATTCGCGGCCAAGGCCGACTACTTTGAGCTGATGGACGAGCTGACGGCCAAGCACAGTTGCGACGCCGTGCGCCGCAAGATTCAGCGGTTATTGGCGCGCAAGACGATGACGCCAACCGTGTTCCTCAAAGAGATCAACACCAACAGCAACTCGTTCCGCAAGTTTATGAGCTACAAAGGCCGCGACAAGGGCCACGGCAACAACACCTACACCGGCGCACTGCTGTTTTTCGAAGGATTTGAAAAGAAAAACGGAGACGATCGATTGATTAAAGGGTACGAGGACAAGACGCCCAAGGTCTCACGCAGGACCCAGGCCGACCAGGCCACGGTGTTCTTCGGTAAGATCAATGCGGTGGCGCTGCCCGAGCCCGTGTACGTATTTGACGACTGCGACGACGTACGCAAGAAGCTGAACGAGCTGATCGAGTCCAACATGATCACGCAATCCGCGATCTTCAAGCACCTCGACGTCAACAGCAACTCGCTGCGCAAGTTCCTCACGACCACGGGCAAGAGCCAAGGCTGCTCGATGAACGTGTACAAGCTCGCATACATCATGTTCGAGAAGCTGCGCATCGCTGAAGGGAGAGCCAAGACCAGCAAGCGGCTCAAGCACGAGAAGGAGCTGCCCGAGGGCTTCTCGCTCAAGCGAGAGCCCAGGGGTTACTACTTCGTGCCAGGTGAGTCAATCTCTTTAGGGACGAGCTCGTGATGTCAATTCGCGTAATATATGTGTATCTATTCGACCTGATAATGAATTGTTTACCTGTTTAGTGTCTATGGAAGTTGCAGTTTTGAGATATACAGACTATTCATAAAGTTCATTTTGGCGGGAATTGGCAAGAGCTCTTTGACATTGACCATCACTCTGCATGCAAATTTCGAAGAGCCTCGTGTGGGGTCCAACCAGCAAATGAAAAAAGTGTTAGCCACAACTCGATCGCTTTCCACATCCACGCACAGACTACCAATGACGCTCTCATGGCACGAACTCGCAGTGGCCGGCGCGCCGCCCGTGATGAACGCGGTCGCGCTGTCCAGCGCCAAGAAGCGCAAGACCATCACGCCGTCCAAATCCAAGGCCAAGAAGACTGCGGCCAAGACCGTCTCGCCGGCCGACAAGGCCCCCGCTGCAAAGAAGCAGACGATCACTACTTATACCGCACCAACGACCTCGGCAGCGCCGGCATCCGCACCACTATTTCCTGTGACGACGGTGCCGTCGTTCATGACGCAACGCGCGATGCCGCCGCTGCACAATGTCCAGGGTGGCAATGGACATGGCTTGCCGCCATTCAGCTTTGCCGGGGGAATGCCAAACTTCAACTTCCCTGGAGCACTACCATCACTTAACATGCAGCAAGGGTATCAACACCAGAGAAACGTGATGACTCTGCCCTCGTTTAACTACTCAGGTGGTACCAGTTTCCAGAACTATCCGCCATTTAACGCCGCGTTGCTCAGCCCGCTACCGCTTGAACCGCTGCCTATCCATGCCTCGTCGCTCAACTATGGCGCGTTCAACTCCGCTTCGTTTACTTCTCAAGGGATGACCACTGCTCCGACGATCGACCTCCCTACACTCAATCTGGCGGCGGTCACCTCTGCTCCACAAACCGTCGCTCCGCTTGCAACTGCGACGGAAATTTACGACAGCGAGAGCACCACCTCGGAAGATGATGAAGAGCGTGAGGTAATCATGGACTCGTTGACGCAAAAGTGGGATTGCAATGCGATTCGCCGCGAAATTCAAAAATTCCTGGCTCGCAAGATCATGACGCAGACCGCGTTTTTGGCGATTATCCACGCCAACTCCAACTCGTACCGCAACTTTATGAGCTACAAGCAAAAGTACCAAGGTTCGAACAACCAGACGTACGATGGTGCGCTCTGGTTCTTTTACAAGCTGGAGAAGAAAGAGGCGGCTGCTAAAGAGAAGGAAGCAGCTGCCAAGAAGCGCGCGCCCAAGGCCAAGGCGGGCACTACGTCTGCCACTGCTGAGGCTGGCGCCGCGAAACCTCCATCTCGCCAGCACCGGAATGCAAAGATGCAAGAGCTCTTCGACAAGATCAATGTCGTGACCCTGGAAGAGCCTGTCAACGTGTACGACGATTGCGACGAGATCCGCAAGAAGATCCACGAGATCACCGAGTCCAAGACCGTCACGCAGGCCGCGCTGCTGCGAGAATTGGACGTCAACTCCAACTCGCTGCGCCGGTATTTGACCACCAAGGGCAAGCGCGAAGGCTGCTCGAATGGCGTCTACTACCGCGCGTACTGCTTCTTTGAGAAACTGCGCATCGCCGAGAACAAGCCCAAGACGGCCAAGCGCGTGAAGATGGAGAACGAACTGCCAATCGGATACTCGCTCCAGCGTGATCCAACCCACTGCTGGGTCTTTGTCGGTCATCGGAAGTGAGCCTGTGGGGACTGCAAAGTATGTGGTGCTTTTTATTGTTTTTTTCTTCTAGTAGAAGTCGCAAAAAAATCATCATGTGATCGCCATTGGTGGATGAACGAGTTAGTGGTACAGAGTTTTTTGTTGTTTGCCTTATTTATAGTCTAACTCGAGATGAGGTCCAAGTCGTTGCCGAACGAGTCCATCGTGTCCAGATAGAAATTGTCGAGCTCCTGGTCAAAGTCGGTGAACTCGTACTCATGCGCGAGAGTGTCAAACTCGGACGAGAGCAAACTCCCGTGGGCCCCGCTGCCTCTCGCCGACAAGGGTTTATTGAGGTCAAAATTGTAGTCACGGCCCGGGTGGAGACGCATCGTTCCCTTAGGCGTTGGCTGCAGACACCGAGTGGAATACGAATAGTGGGCGGGGGACGGCACAGTCTTGCCGAAGAACTCATCCACAGCGTTCGCCGCAGCATGGTGGGAATTGTTATAGGAGTGCTGCTTGGATGATGACGGCTGCTGCTGCCTTGTCGAATCGGGCGAGCCGCCGAGATTTGTCTGCTCCAAGAAGTGGCTCAGTCCTTCCTGCTCGATACTCGTCGTGCGAACAAGCTTTGGCTGGTCCAGCTCGTCCCCAACGCTGGTGGATCGCTTCAATACCGACGCCCCCGTAGGCGTGTGCAGCATGTACGCGCCACTGGTCGTGACCGAGGGCATCCCGGGGCCTCTTGGCGTGGGCAAATCCAGGAATGTGTCAATGTAGTTGGTCGGGAAATCCAGATCGGGCCCCCACATGCGTGCGCCGTCGGCGCTGCGAAAGTTGGACGGTGTGCCGACGCTCGAGTAGCTGTGCTGCGACGACGTGTCCGAGTCGTCAAACGTTCCGTTGGCCGAGTTTGGCCGGCGCGGCGTGCGGCGCTTGGGCTCGTTGGTGTCGGAGGAGAAGCAGTTGCCGCGCTTCTTCATCAACGGCTTCATCCACTTCTTGTCGCTCTTTCCATTGAATGAGGAATGCGCGGGGGACGCCAGCGTAACGGAGCTCATGGTCGGCGTGAGCCGCATGAACGACGGCGACTCCAGCTCAAAGCACCCGAGGTCGTTGAAGAAATTCGCCGGGTTCATCAGACTCTGTAAGGTCATAAGACCATCAGTTTGTGACTGATGATGAAACGCCAATAGGTCAATCACAATGCAAACGTACGAGACTATCCATGTCGGTCACCCCCGTCACTTTCTGGCTGCTCGCTGCCGCGATTTTGCTCTTTGTCGCGCGCTTGGAGCGGCTGGCAGCGGGCTTGGCGCTGGCCGGTCGACTAGCCTCGGCGCGGATGCCAGCTTTCACCACGGGCACTGGCCCGACCGCTGGAGCGCTCGACAAGAGCTCGCCGTCGGCTCCGGTCATGCGCTTCTTCTTGAGGTTGGCGACCCACTGGTCGCGCATCCAGTTGGCGCCTCCTTTCTGGGCGCCTTCACTGCCCACCATTGTGCTCTGTTTGCCATACAATACACCGTGTAAGCTCGCCATCCAAAATCAGTTACATAGTTAAGCAAGCTCTGGGACGTACGCCATGGGCGACGGAGATTGGCGACACGAGCACGGGCGCTGGCACGGACCCGGTCCGGATGCTGGGTGGGCACTTCTTTGGGGTCGCACCATTCGAATTGGACGCGGTCGCGGTCGCTGTCGCCACCGTCGTGGCCATGTTGTGGAGCTAGCGTGCGTGGTTGTGTAAGTGAGACCGTTTGGAGGAATGCCTGAGCCAAACCGACTGACTGATGCACAGAGGAAGCTGGCTCGCCGTTTCTAGCCACGCACCGTCCCGGCTGCCGGTGTGAGTCGTTGGACCGTAACTGACCAGTAGGGTGGAGGGTCTGGTTCGTCGCACGCAGACTTTGCAGGTCAAAAAGCGTGTTGCCTCTGACCCCACAGAAGCGTAGCCATTGTGTTTTCTGCGACCTTGCCCTGGGTCTGTCGTTTCGTCCCAAGACCGTTTCATGAGATCCGTTTCAGCGTGAGAAGGTGCCTCAACCACAAGGACCCTCCGCTTTAGAAGTGGAGAAGAAGAAGCAGCTATAAAGCTAGATCGGGAGAAGGTGAGTGTAGTGGCCGGTGCCGCTCAGCATCCCATGCGCACACCGCACCACAACTTTAAAAAAAAACACAGACAAGCCTTTCGTTCACGGAGGTTCCAGCTTGATGGCGTTGCAGCGTTTTGTGGAGACCCGTCAAGTCTTTCCCCTAACTCTCACTGCAGTCCACCATCCACCATCTTGAAAGTAATGCCGCGCGCAAGAGGCTGTCAAACGGGCTCAGATCTTGAGGATAAATGAAAGGCAACTTGAAGTTTGGCAGCTCAATTGTATCTAGCAATTGATATTTTTCGGCCGCACATCATTTTATGAAAACCAAGAATTTGGGTGTGCTCAATCAGACCACCGCCTCGTACATGGGCGCAAAGGGCTTGAAATCCGTGTTCTGCAGCCAGTTCTCGCGTGGGTACGTCACGTTGTGGCTCTCGACCACGTGCACCGTGTACGCGTGGCGCGACTTGGCCGACTTGTTGGCGTTCGAATAGTGCACGACGGCGTTGTGGATCAGCACTAGGTCGCCCTTCTTGGTCTCGATGGGCACGGCCAGGCTCACATCGAACGGCTCGGCCTTGGCCGGCAGGGTTTCGAGCAAGTTGCCCGACTTGGCCTGCTCCTCCGGGCTCGTGCGGCGGAATTGCTGGCGCACGCCGTCCTTGTGGGACCCGGGGACGCCCCACAGGCAGCCGTTCTCGGGCGTGCAGTCTTCAAGAGCCCACCAGAGTCCCGTGACGGACTGCGGCTCCGTATACAGAAACGTGCCGTCCTGGTGCGGCGACACCTCGCCGCCGATAGACGGCTGCTTGAAAATGTACATCGACTGGACGACTTGCGGACGCACATACCCGAGCGACTTGACGACGCTCTGAACCTGTTCGCTGTAGGTGACAGCGCGGAACGTTTCGTCCAGATTGTGCAAGTTGTGGCCGATCTTGTTGATCGCGAACGCGAGCGGCACTTGGAGCGTCTGCCTGTCAGCGGCGAACGCATGTTCTTCGAAAAAATAGCGGATCTTGTCGCCCGAGTTGAGAAAGTACTCGTCGTTCATCTTGCGCGTCTGCTCGTTCGTGCTGAAGATCGAGCGGTGCTGCTTCACGTCGCACTGTTCCACGTAGTGCTTGGAGCGCTGCATGAGCGCGTCGCACTGCGGCGGCGAGAGAAAGCCTTTGAGATGGAGAAACCCATTGGTCTCGAACGAGCTGAGCTGCTCGGCTGTGAGTCCCTGGAGCGCTGTCTCGGCCGCAAACGCCGACGGCAAGTGCGTTGCTGGTGTAGCAGCAGTCGTCGTCTTTGAGGGGGACGCCATGGTCGCGGCGTCGAGCATTCAGAGAGATGGAGGAGCGAGGTGAGCTGCTTGTTTGGGTGTTGGGGGACAGAGATGTGCCGCGGTGTGGACCACATGCTAGAATACCATATATGATGTGAATGCATGCAGTATCAATTCATGGAGATCGTCCGATAGAGCTTGTTGAATATTTAGTTACAGAGGGAATCTCAATTCAAGAATAACAATGTCTGCGATTCAAAATCGTATTTTTGCTCAAACTTTGGATTTGGTGGGGGGTTTTTTCCTGTGCTTTTATCGAAGAGCTACGTGGTCCAACACGGCCATTTAGATCCCGCGGCAGCTCCAACGGTGTGGTGGCTTGTGACATCGCCGATAGACTCAGATACCCATGGGCAACGAAGGCAGCCGCGCAATAGGCGACGGGCTCTCGCCGCTGGGCAGTCCGGGTGTGCCGGCGTCGCCTCGAACGCCCACGAGCGTGCGCCGCGCCAAGAGCTTTTCGACCACCGGCGCCACAAACGGCGACGCAGCGAGCAAGCACAACTCGGCCGTGGATCGGAACATCCAGCGCATGGACAAGACCATCCGCAAGCGCGTGCGCGGCGGCATCACGTACAACATGAAGATTATCCTGCGCGGCGACAGAGGCACCGGCAAGACCTCGCTCTTCCAGCGGCTCAAGGGCGAGCCGATTCCGAACACGCACGAGCCGACGCCGCAGCTGCAGAGCGCGACCATCAACTGGAGCTTCCGCGCGAACTCCGAAGAGAGCATCAAGTGCGACGTGTGGGACGTGGTCGACAAAGGTTTCAGTCCCGGTAGTGCGCCGGGCGAGACAACGACGAGTGCGAATGGCGCGGACGTGAATCCGTTTGAGGCTGGCGCGCTGCAGCCACAGCAGAACGGAGCGCATGCGGTCGCGAACGTGGACGCCACGACAGTTGATGTGTATCACGAGACCCACGGCGTGGTGTTCTTGCTGGATGTGACCAAGCCCCACACGCTCGAGTACGTGCGGCAGCAGCTGGACACGGTCCCCGTGCACATTCCAACGCTCGTGCTGGGCAACTTTCGCGACTTGGGCGGCCAGCGCAAGATCTTTAAAGAGGATATCCAGCAGTTGCTGTACGGTGGAGGTGTGACCCACCACCAGCCGCTCCGACGGCCGCAGGAGCTGCTGTATTTTGAGTGCTCGCTGCTCAACTGCTATGGGCTCAAGTCCTTGCATCAGTACTTTGGGATCCCGTTTTTGCAGCTCAAGCAGCAGACGATTCGCCAGCAGCTGCGCATTCTGGAAGGCGAGTTCACGCATCTCAAGCACGACCTCCAGGCCAAGATCTCGGAGCACAAGTATGCCGATTATCTAGACCATATCAAAGCCTCTGGCTCGGATATCCGAACAGGGCGGCGTGCGGCCGCAGCTGTCGCTGCCGCCGCAGCTACTGCTACTGCTACAGCTGGTAGTGCATCCGCAACGACGGCATCTCCAGTGCTCAGCAACGGCGAGCACGAGGAGGAAGATTCGCCCAAGTCCAAGCACCGCCTGGATCGGACGATGAGCAGCAGCAGCGACATCGTTGTCCACGGCGAGTCGACACGACCAGTACCCGAACCGCCTTCGCCGCCTTCGCAGACGTTGGCGCGACAAGTGGATCTGGAGGATTTGCCGGCTCGCACGGCCGCGCTCGATCAGCCAGGCAACAGTTTGAAGATCGACTACACGGAAGCCGAGCGGCGAGCTGCGGTGAGACAACCAGAGATGCCGCCGCTTCCCGGTATGTCAGCAACCTCACTGACGTTGAACGGTATAGAACAGGAAGAGACTTCGAGCGACCCCGCCAACAGACAAGACAAAAGAGATGACCACGCGCGGCAATCAGCCAAGCCAGCGAGAAAACCCACTGCGGTTGATCTAGGGTTACCGAGCAATGACGCGCCGATGAATCTGGAAGATTTCCAAGTGCCCAAGCCGCGCCACAACGACCTCGACAGCTTCTACTCGGACGACGACAGCGAGGACGAAGCGGCGAACGGCGGCGACGACGACGTGGTGATCACTGGGAGAGGAAGCAAGTCGGCCAGCGCCAAGTACCACAAGCAAAAGTTTCTGGACTCGGACGATTCGGATTCCGGCTCTGATTCGGAAAAGAAGCGAAACGCTTCGACAACTTCAACCGCCCAAGGACGGTCTCCTCGTCGGCAGATCACGAAGCCGTCGAGCGAAGAACCCGTTTCGTCGGTGGCGAACGCCATAGTCATGCCTCCGCTGCCGGTGCCATTCCGCCCTTCGACTGCATCGCATAGGCCTTCCTCACCTCCGCGTCCCTCCGTGTCTCCACAGCACTCTCCTCGGCGACGCGTCAAAGAAACTCTGGTCCAAACGTTTCAAGAGCCGGTTGATACGAGTATAGACCAGGGCGTCCAATCCAGCACAACGAGTGGTGTGGAGACGGTCGGGTCTCCACGAGCGATCGTCGCGCATAGCCTTGACAAGAATGTGTCGACCGCCTCACCAACAGCCGCCTCCAACGGAATTCCTGAGCCTGCAAGCGTCCATGGTACCAGTATCGAAGAGGCTTCGACAGAGCCAATTCCGGCTGCCGCCGCGAATGAGCCATCGCCTGCAAAAGACAGAGATGGGACCGCAGAGCAGCCGCCAGCCATCGTCTCAGAGCAAGAGCCGTCCACCGAGGAGTCAGCTATCGGAACGCCTGATGAAGTGGGCTCCATCGACGCTGCCTCGCTCCTCCCAGCGGCCACAGAGACAGTCGAGGAAGAGGAGGATTTGGTTGCTCCCGTGTCAGGTGGCGAAATCGACTCGTTCTTTTCGGATGAGGACGACAGGGAGGAGGACAAGGCCCTGGAATCAGTGGGCGAGTCCAGCCACATGCTGGCTCCTTCAGAAGAAGAAGCGACCTCAGTAGCTTTGCAAGACGAACCGGAGACGATGGCTGTCCGTGAAGCATCTGCTGAGGCGATCGTTCCCCAAGCTTCACCTTTCGAGGTTACGTCTTCAGCAACTACTACCCCCGTGGCAGCGAAAGCCGAGTCGGAAGAAGAATTCAAGAAGCCACGCTCGGTCGGCCTCGTCGCGCAGCTGAAGCAACAACTACAACAAACCCATGTGGAGCTGCGAATGACAGACGATGACGCGGACGAGAATGAATCCACGCCGACAATCTCGGCGGCAATGCAGCTCAAGCCAGCGCCGGCGACAGTGGCCAAGGCTGCAGCGTCAAGTCGGTCACGGAAAGTGGAAATTGAAATGAGCGACGACGAAGACAGCGACGGAGACCGGCCAGTGCCGCCGCCACGGTCTCAGTTTCAGAAACTGCAGCCGTTTGTCAGCGACACGAGCTCGTTCCCGTCGCCACCGATCGCTCCTGCTGTGGTCGATGGCTCGGGCAACTTGGGCGATATGCTGGAAGCATTCTTGAACGACAGCGATAGCGACAGCGACGCGGACAATCGAGCCCTCAAGCCTGCCATTTCTCGAACTTCCACCAAGCCAGCAATTGATGACGATGACAGTGAAGAGGGCAGCGCGAATGATCGTTTTGCGGCCTATGACAAGAAGAGGAGCTCGACCTCGCGGCGGAAAGTGCACGCGGCGCGTGGAGACTCGACACCTTTTTTGACGACCTCGTCGTTTGCTACGAGCACGTTAGACGACACCATCACGTCGTCCAACTCGATCGCGAATCTGGATGTGTTGGCGGCGATTCGACAGGCCGAGCAAGACGCTCTGCGCATGCTGGAGACGCCGACGCCAACCGCAACGCAAGTGGCAGGCGTGGGCACTGCTTCCGGTACAGGCGAGAGGATCAAGCCAAAGAAGAAAACATCGGGTTTGAGCTCGTCCTCGCGACGGAAAAAAGACGCTGAGGCGGGCGACGAAGACAGCAAACCCCAGAAAACCAAGAAGAAAAAGGCCCCAGACGGCGGGTCTTCTTCTTCTTCTCGCACGAAACGCAGAGAAGTGATATTGACGGATGGAGAATAATCACTCCACGAGTGGAGCAGCAAAGCGTCTCTATAAATCACAGTTTTGGTTTGTTTACGACTACTTGGCAATAACAGACACGATGATGTTGACGGCCGCCACGAGCAGGATGAGCACACTCAGCACCCAAATGAGCGAGCGGTGAGGCTGGATGCCCTTGGCGTACGCGACCGTGTGGGCAAATCGCGCCACAGTGTACGCGATAGTCGCCACCACCTGCACCAGCTCGTGGCTCTCGACGACGAGCCCGGCTCCAAACACGAGCAGCGCCAGCGGAATGGACTCGACGTCGTTGGCGACGATGCGCTTCCAACGCTCGCTCGCGATGAGCTTGGCCTCGCGCAGCTGCCTGGCGTCGGTGTCTTCCTTGTCGTCCGCCTGGACCTCGATCATGAGCCCGTAGTTCTGGTTGGGACCTTTGCGCTTGGCGAGCTCCGCGAGCTTGTTGTCCTCTGGCGGACGCCCGCCGGCTTCGAACTGGCTCACGGCCTGGAGCCGCGCAGTGACCACGAACTTGACGTACAGCAGCACCGTGCAGACCGCAAAGGTCTTGGCGCCGAGACTGGAGGCTTCGAGCATGGTGGGCTAGTGGGCTATATGGTACGTTTGGATGGAGTGTGTGGAACCGGAGAAATGGTGGAATGCGTTGGAGTAACAACTCGGAAAAATACAGTTAGTATCCGATGTACGTAGGTGCTGTCGACCACTGAACGAGTGTTTATGAAGGTGGTGGATGATTGGAGTTGGGCGCGGCCTGGCTATGTGAGACTGAATAGACAACTTACACACATAAATAGTAGGATCAGACTCGAATAGAAAGCTCTTCTTGATTGGAGTAGGTTGTGGGGCTTTAGTACGAATCTGAATAGAGCGCTGTGGATGTTGATGAACCCATGCGGTTGTGGGCTTCATGATCTAGTGACCGACTGCTGTAGTCCAAGTTGGACTACACTCCAGTGAGTTACAGCGATAACTTCTTTTCAAAAAAAGGGAAACGCCTAGCAGTAAACAAGCTCACGGCTGCGAATATTGAGACGGTTGCGAAGGCTCGTGGCCAAGTCTCGAGACAGCGGCACGTCTGTGTGGTGTCGCGGATTGTGGGTCCGCCTGTCACTGCGTGAGTCACGCCCCGAAAACAAGGAGGTGCTGACGAGAAGATTCCGTCAGACAGGATGTATCCGGGCGAGCCGCCTTGCTCATTGATAGAGGCAATGTTGCTGAGCGACTCGGCATTTTCAGGTTTATTATGTCGGTACTTGTTGTGCTTAAGTGCCTGGGGTGTTTAAAAAAAAGGGATTGACGGTGCCTCCTTGTCAGCCCACTCGGACTTGATGCCGAGAACGTCGTTGTCGACGCGATTTGGTCACCATCAGATTGCTCAACGGCACACGCGAGAATGCGAACACCAATTGTACATGATACCAAGCAGATTGATGTTCGTGAGCGCTCTCTATCATCAACCACGCGTACAATGGCCGTCACTAAGCCAAGCTCGACACGATTCACCTGGAAAGTGTCCGCAGATCTGCTCGACAGACTCCACTGTGCACGATGGCGACCACGCGGATATTCGCTTGGTCCACACCTTCCTCGACGAGAGCGCCGATCGCGGCACAGATCGAGGTCCCTGTCGGGGTCGAGCAGGCGAAGAGCAGCACCGGCGACTCGGTCGTCATTGCTCGTCGACTGCAGTCCATTGAGGGTGACCGTGGCGCTTGCCGTGAACGAGGTGGACGCATCGGATAAGCCCTCTCACCTCGATCTGATGGTACAGTCCAGCAGCGGCAGACCTTCGTCACCGACGGACACACAGCACAGTACTGGGTCCGCTTTCACGCCACTGACGATGGCGCCGGTCGTGGTGCAAACCTCACAAGGCACCAATGGCTCACCAGAAATGGCTGCATCCAGCAGAACATCATCAGACGGTCCGTTGCGATGCGGAATGTTTGGTGAGGCGTTGACGCATCTCGTAAGCGTAGTGAGAAGCATCAACACTGCCGGCCGCGTGAGATGCTCAACTACCAGAGTTGCGAGATACTGTCCCGTCGATGTGGGTGATCCGGTCAATCCTGATCGTCCCCTACAGTCAATCAATAAATTAGCCGGCGGTCAATCAGCACCGTGGTCAAATCAAAATCATCCACGTACATTTGCATGGCTGACTGAAAAAGCGAGTCGTACCGCGACACGATCTCGTCGCGGTTTTTCTTGATGTGGCAGATCTCAGTGCGCGTGACGCCAAACTCACGCGCGAGCGCCGCCTGCTTCTCACCGTTCTCAATGTGGAGGACGATCGAGTGACGGTCCACGTCCCTCAAGTAGCGCTGGCGCTTTTGGCTGGTTCGTTTCTTGAGAGGCGATGGAGCGTTGGTTGGTCTTCAGGTACTGCCGCAGAGGGCGAGGGCGTCGCAAGGTTGCCTCGGTTTATCAGCTCGGCGTCGTCAGCCTCTTCAAATGGACGTTTAGCGCCACGACGACCATCACCTTCCACATTGCTTGACGGTCGAACGCCAGCACCCCATGTTGGTATTGTGTCTGGTGATAGACAGAGCGGTGACAGCGGCATCGCGAGTCGATCCCGTCACGATTGTTCTGTCCGCTGACGGCCAGCGCACAGCCACGGCGCGCTTCTCGATTGACGGTAGCCTTCGTTAAACTCAGGTCATGGCCGACGAAATGACGGTCGCAACACGTCTCCACTTGGCGGCATCACCAGTCTCGGGAGCGAGAATAATTCGGGACGCGCGAGCACTATCATTCGCTCCATGTTGCAGTATAGTTCGTCCAAGCAGCTGGTGTTCGTCTTGCAATCTCTTGTTGTCAAGTGAGTATTTTGAACAGTGGTGTGGCGTGTTCATTTGTGGAGTGTCGTCAGCAGAGATCGCATAATCCCTTTCTTTGCTATTTTGTCAGCCGAGCAAATCTTAGACCGACTACTCGGCCATGGTTTGATGAGTGTGTGAATTCAACAAGGGTTGGAGAGACGCGTAGTGGGAATCTGTTGATTGCTGTGTTGCGCCCGCCCGCCCGCTTACGACAGACAGGCTATAGACTAATCCCATATATGGTCTTCACTGTTGCTGATCACACCAAGAGCCGAATTGGTCCTCGAAACCAAGTTAGTTGGATCAATACTACATTTTTATAAATTTCTTTTGGAAAGCAGTTCATATTCAGAGCGATCACTACAGCATGGTATCGAGCTCAGTTGACGGCGAGGAGCTATCTAAAATGTGTGGGCTCCCTTTTAGCCAACACTACCCCTTTCGAAACATTTATCTCCAAACAAAAAAATCGAAGCTCGTATTCAATGGCAACTTCCCACGCTATTCGTTCAGCCCCTGGTTTGTCTTGTATCTCTGGTGAGTTGAGGAGAGCTGCAAGAATCTGCCACCGCGGCGTTTGTTTCAGCACTTGTTCCACTTTCCAAAAGAATCTTGTGAATTCCGTGAAAATTCGACGCAAGGGACTGGAAGAGAGCAGCACGTCAAATGTGCGAGCTTTTCCTGAAAGCCCAGTGTATTCTTCCTTCTCTAGAGTTTGTACCTCGTGGGACGTGGACAAATGCGGAGGATTTCTCCCCACGTCTCTCGCGATGCGCAACGGTCGTTTAAGCGCACTGCTGTTCTCTCCAGGCGCAGGATATGTATAGTTGCCTGGCGACGATCTGCATTCTCCCGGAGACCTGACGCGCTGTGGGAATCCCATATCTACGGGCTTTGCACTTCGAAGGTTTCGCCTGGAGATTCACTTCGAAGTTGGACGTACAACACCCAGCGAAATCTTTGAACTGGGCGAATGACGCTCCATTGATGTCTTGAGCGTCCAAGGCTCCACGATCCGTGGCGTTAGAATGTCCGTCCGATCAGTGGCGAGCTCCGGGCGTGCCATCACGACAGCACTGATACCCCATGTGTTGATCGTATCGTAGCGTCTCTTTGCTGCATAGCGAGCGGCGAAGACCGTGAGAAACTCTTGTCCATTGGAATCGCAGCCGTGGATTCGCTCCGAGTGATGCAAGCGATTCACTCGAAAAAAGGAGCGAACACGATGAAGAGATGCGTACAACTTCGTACTGTATGGAAGATGTTCTCCCAGTCAGGGCCCTTAGTGGCTGCGTTCTCTCGAGTGGGCAGCGTTTCTGCCGAAACGGCTTTGAGTTTATCCCAACGCATCTCCATGGAGATGTGTCCCCTATGGCTGTGGATCAAGCATGTACAGATTCTTTAATGCACAGACGAAGGGTCTTCTCTCTTCCCCAGGCTGGCCCAGCCTGGCTGGGGGGCTCAGCATCGCTCATGCGTTTTTCGATGATTTTTCGAAGCGGAAGTAACAGCAGAGTGGCTCAGGCAAGTCCCTTGCCCAACGAAAAAGATCACTTGCTAATGTCAAGGGATCTACTTGCACATAAACAGGCGCGTATCCATGTTCTCTCTGTATGCACTGTATATGTCTTGCAGTTCTGTTCTCTGTCTCCCGCGGCATGTCTTGGTCACAGTTTGGCTTTTCTCCGGAAAGGAGGAGGCTGCAAAGCTCTGTGTCCAAGTGTGAGCAGCGAAACGCCCTGATGTACAGAAGAACGCGCGGCGATCGATGGGACATGCTGCAGTCCCAGGCCAAAGATCTTACGGCCTGTTTAAATGCAGGGGACATAGTTCTTATCCGGCTACAACAACATGCACGGAATAACGACCCCGCTGCACATATTGTACAGCAAGGTGGCCCAGATGAGCGGTAGACGAGTCAGTAAGGGCTGAACAGAACGGATGCGTGGAAACTTCTAGGAGGATGGGGATACAGCGTCAGCGTGGTCACACTCGGATTTAAATGACATACATGATTCCTACAGCTCATTTTATACCCGGAAGATGGACAACGACATCTGTCCATCTCGTTTGTTCCACATCGAAAGATCAATTTTAATTGAACTTGAAAATTTGTCTTTTTAGTGGTGGGTGCGGCAGAATCTGCGAGATGCAGGCTCGTTCTGACAAATGCACTCACCCAGCGCTCAGATCTGAACCACACATCGACTCTCTCCTCGAATCCAACTAGGATTTTTCGTGTGTCGACTATTCCGTGTCGGTAATGGGGGCCTTAAAGACTGTCTTCTCGCTCTGGCTTCGCGTCGTGCCCCCTAGTGATTGACTCTTCCCACTGTAGGCCACAGGATACAAATTCGGAAGAACGAGCAAGCTCCACACAAAGCTTGGGCAATTCTTCGCTGTTGATGATACCGTTCTGATCCGAGAGTGGACGCAAGCATGTATACATTTTCATTTGGTTAGTGGGTGAATGTGGTGATAGTGTTAGTTTGATGGCAGACGAATTTTGTTGTGGAGAAGCATTTTCGCTCAGTGAGGAAAGAGGTTGCTCTGTCCTGTCTCGGAGCGATACGGCGATCGTCCTGGCTCGGCACGCTCAACTTTGACGCCGACATACCGAGCATGGAAGTCTCCGATGGAAGTCGAACGCGGCGTGTTGTCACTGGTCTTCTCTACGACGCAAGTGAGAATGCGGACACCTGAGTTAGGCAGAACAAGTGTCAGAGCCACGCCTAATCTGAACACTGGTAGTGGATAGGGGCTTACCTGGAAATTGGCCGCAGATGCGTCCGATTGACTCGGCCGTACAGGCGATGGTGACCACGCGGATCTTCTCCTCGCCGATTCCGACGTCGATCAGAGCGCGGATCGCACCAACGACTGCGCGTCCCGTCGTGCTCGTGCAGGCCAAGAGCAGCACTGGGGAGTCCGCCGACATCTCTCGAGGCAGCTCCAGCTGGTGCACGCGTCCTTCGTGGTGTTGGCCGTCAACGTGCGCGCATCCGATGTCCCCACGCGCCTCAATTCGGTGATATAGTCTCAAGAGTGGGAGCCCTTGTTCACCAACAGCTACACAGCACAGCGTTGGGTCGGACTTCACGCCATTCACGATGGCGCCGCTGGTCGTGCGAACTTGACACGGCACCAGCTCTTCTCCAGCAATGGCTTCTTCCAGCAGAACCATCATAAGTCGATCCGCCGCGACTCGGAACGCTGGAAGAGGCGTCGACGTGTCCCGCAGTGTCGTCAGCAGCAGCAGTACCGACGATCTCGTAAGCTGCCTCACCATCAATGATGCCGCTGGTTTTGAATGTTCCCTGTTTATCAATCACATTTTAAATCGCCATCATCATTTTCATCATCATCATCATCATCCGGTTTGACGTTATAGCGTACATCTCGATGGCCGACTGGACAAGCGAGTCGTACCGCGACACGATCTCGTCGCGGTTCTTCTTGATGTGGCAGATCGCGGCCCGTGTGACGCCAAACTCGCGTGCGAGCGCGGCCTGTTTCTCTCCGTTGTCGATGCGACGGATGATGCAGCGACGGTCCACGTCTCTCAAGTAGCGCTGGCGCTTTGTCTTCAAAGGTCTCGCGCACGGCGACGGCGCGCTGGGCTCCATCTCGGGTACTACTGTCGTGGGCGATCGCGTCGTAAAGTGACGGTCACTGCTGGACGGCGACGTCAGCTCTGAGTGTTGACCATCGCTAGCTGTTCGAAAGTAGCGTTTGGCTTCATTGCGGTCACCATCAATCACAACCCTGACTGGTAGATAGTGATGAAGCTTGACTTGCATACCGCGGCCGCGCATTGTGTCCAACGTGGGGAGCTTGGGCGAGACTGGTGGTGGCGACTGGTCGTGCCACTTTTCCTCCGCATGCCAGTGGTAGTCACGGTCATTGGGTCCAGCCGCTGATTCTTTACTCAACACTAACACATCGCTGGACCAAGACAGGAGGGTCCCACTGGACAAGGTGGATCGCCACGGAGGCGAGAGCAGCTCGCGCTGGGGCGTTGGTGTGCGACGCATCGAGTGCCGGAATGGCAGTGGCGGCGCAAGATCTCGTCGTGAAGTCTTCGTGAGTTTTCTGTCGAATGCGCCGCGCTCTGACCATCAGGGAAAGTCCCAACTCCGTCAATCAGTTGATGAGTGTAGCGTGGAACTGGTGGCTTCCTGGACCTCTTGGATGCCAAGTGCTTAATGTAGGTACTGTACTGTACAGTCTGTACAGTACGATCGTCCGTTTCGTCGAAACGCGTCGACCCGTCTGGCGGGCGCATTGGGTTCGGGACTCATCCAGCTTTGATTCCAAGTCCACGTCAAGATCGCTGCTTGTGCTACTGTGTTCCGGTACAGTGAAACTTGGCTAATCTTACACAGTGGGACATATCAAAACCGATAGTTTACTTGGGTCGTGGCTGGAACCACACCCAATAATCAGAAAATGTGGCAGGATGTGGTTTGAGTCTGAGTCTGATCCGAGGAATTGTTTTCTTCCGACCTCCAAAAAGTAATGCGATGTGGCAGTTGCAGACTATTGTATTTCTGGCGCTTGGCGCTGAGCGACGCAGACAAGATAGGTCACACTCGCTGACAACCAACCAAGACGGCTCTTTCTCTTGCCCGCCTCTTCTCCATGTCGAGTTCACGTCGTGGGATGTGTTTGATGCTGTTGTCTAGGAATACTGTGGGTTGACCTTCCAATTACTACGGTATGTTTGAAGAGACAATTCACGTTTTGAGGCGGTGATGACACAACGATTTGTATGTGTCATAGTGTGCGCTCGTCTCTCAAAATTGAATCTGCTCCAGCATCTATTATAGAGCAGTACGATTCAGCGTTTGTATTCCACAAAAAGCTGCTCATCTGTACGCACGGATGGAAAGTACGACAGCGTGGTAAAATTGTACACTCGATGCACGTGTCTGTCAGCTACTCATACTCACGATATCTACATTCAGGCAATGGAGTTCGCCCCGCTCAGAGTTTCCGAGGTCATGGTTGTCAGGCCCGATTGGTGGCATCCCTCAGGACAGATCTGGATGGATTGAAGAAGACTGTTCCCATTGTTGTCACAGCTCAGACTACGGTACACAATCACCTGGCGAACAAGGAAACATGGTGGGTGTATATTGAATATTGACGCGTCAATGACCCAAATCCGAGACACTGTAAAGCAATTCGCAAAAGCTGGGTCATTGTTCCCACGGATTATGGAGAATGTGACCAACACTTCAGGTATGAAAGCGATCCGTTCTTTTATTCAAACCCTCATGTTATTAACGTTTCGTTACCAGGCGATTATGTGACGAAAAGGATGTACACAACATGACTGCAGAAGTTGCCTCGGCTAAAACCGGCTCGACCCCCGTTTGAAAGTCAGACTTGATGAGTTCGTCCGACGAAACGTCGACAATGTTGGCGAGGCATTCGTGAATGCTGCTACGGGCCAAGCAACGTCATTCTGCTTCCAAACGTACATCATACGACAGCTCTTTGCCTCATTTCCCGAAGTTATATGTGTGGATGTCACGCACAACACCAACAATCTTCGGTTCAAGCTATTTAGTTTCTTGATAACAGATCTCCATGGGTCCGGGCGCTTCGTACAGCACACTCTTCATGATCAAGAAACGCAGGCGAATATGACTGAAGCACCGGGTGCTGTTATCAAAAGCAATCCCAACCGCCAAGATCCGCGTTGTCACTGTACGCTGGTTTTTCGTTTATTCGGATGACTGGAATGTCGCAGTACTCCGTAACACAGGTGGACAAGTGCAGCACCGAGATCGGTGCCAATAGAAAAGCATTTCCACCTCCTAGAATCCTGTTGTGTCGATTTCACGTGGTCATGCCATGCACTTCAATTTGAAACTCAGTGAGTTCCAGTGATATTTCATTTGGCCATTCTACTGATCAAATCTGTTATCGAGTAGACCAATACGAATTTGGTTCACGGCGTGGGGAGGATGAAATTGTGATGAAACGACTCGACTACACCCACGATTTCGACGAGTCTGGTGTGCACGTAAGTTCCTGTCAGCCGTGCTTGACGAGGAGCACGCACACCAGTCAAAGCGAGACAAGGTCGAAACTGCTGGATATTATCCTTCGAGGAATATTTTGTCGCCAACTGGGAGAATGACGCCGAAATGTGGGCTACGTGCTACCGCGACGATGTACCACATCTCAACAATCACACGAACAACCGCATAGAGTTAGGATGGGAAAGCTGAACCCGATGACGCCGCGGTATTGACGTCTCAATATCTACTCGAGAATGATATTGGAGTGAAAATGACGTTGGGGAAACGCAAACACCAAATCAACTACAAGTACGACCTGGAACTCCAAGCCGCCTACGCTTTGCGTCACCATACGCTGTGCGGCAGTTCGAAATTGAGTATATCATCGCTGTTCAGGTGAGTAGTGTGCAGATCTCATGTGATGCTAGTTGTTGGCTAAGGCTGTATATGGTCTAGCGGGATGACCCCATGGAAGTTGTCGACTGCATGAAGAGTATGAGCCTCATCCGGAAGAAAAACAGCACTGGCAAGCCCCATGTCATCGATAATCGATTGGTGTTGCTCCTGCTCTTTCTGGCAGACAATGTTGCTGACGACCTTGTGATCAAGGAAATGATCAGGACTCTACCCTCCCCAGAAGCCGGTCACGAAAGGTCGCCTCAAAGAAGGCAAAAAGCGCAAGTTCTGTGCCATGTATGTCTCAACATAATCAGTTCTCGACGCCATCGATCAGCACCACTGAAATGTGGCAAGGCCCACTCTCACTTAAGTTGAAGCTTCTCTCTCCCGCCCACTTTGTGTGAAGAAGGATCTTGCTCTTTTTCGGCTATACGTGTGAGGTCTTTGAACGACACCGACGAAGTTCAAGTCAACGCAAAAGCAGTACCCCCAGACAAACTTCGGCAACCTGATCTAGACGATTCGACTTCGTGTTTGAGCGGCAGCTCATCGATCGGTGTGTGAAAGCCATTTTAACTATTCGACGAGCACTATCTGGGCAACCAAATGTACCCATCGACGTCAAATCACTGGACTCTGTCGAGTGTGTTGCCATTGTCGTTGTAATCCTGAATGGGGGGTATTCCCGTCTACGGTTATCAATGATGGCGCGTTGTTGTGCAATCCCGTCTACATGCATCAATGTGATGGCTCGTTGTTGTGCAATGACTCGGGATCTCACCAATCTGACCTTGACTGTGAAGTAGTGTGAGTCACTCGTTGCGAAAGGGACTGCAGCATCTTCACTATCTGAGCTTTCCTCTGTAGATCCTCGCAGTACACTTTCGACTGGATCTCAGGTAGGATCGTTTTCCACGTATTACATCCAGAATTGTGACTTAAAGAAGTGCGAGCTATGTAGAGTTGCTGCGTGTCCGAGTTGACGGCTCTGCGTGACGGAACCTGGTTGAACGATGCGTGAATCGATATGGCCGTCACTACAATCTTGTCCGAGCAGTCCCGAATGATTACCACCAACTCGTTTGCTGTTTGTTTGCCCAAGCTTTGTGCTCTCGGCCTCAAGCTCGAGGATCTCGACAGCATCGACTACGTGTTTATACCGGTCAACACAAACGAGGTCCATTGGACACTTGTGCGGGAGGATCTTGTCAACGGCCATGTTACCATGTTCGATCCCAATCAAAGCAGCTCCAAGTACAAGCTCATGGAGTCCATGACACGATCAAATTGTCTGTCGAGTGCTCAATCATGGAACCACAGAGTCGCGAATCAATGTCGAGCATTCGACACAGAATCCTTGAAGGTATCCTTCTTTCTTTCGCTAAAACACTACTAACTGATCACTTCGTCTACAGTTCGGTAAGAGAGAAGATTTGACCATTCATCCATCATGTCGGTGAGCAGTATAATACTCGCTATCCATTATCGGTGGCTGCCCTCAAATCCACAAGCAATCATAATTCGCCAGCTAAGGAGCATTCTAGATTCGTTGATCGCACCCTTTTTCTGTTGGTGACGACTCGGCAGCACCGTAGTATTATTGGGATCTTCATCAGCGTTCCTGTCCTTTCTGTACCAATTAAAGCGTCTGAATCAACAACTTGGAAGTCAAAAACTGCTACAAGAAGCCTACGATAAAGTCTTCATTGGAGGGTTCGTCACCGGTTGCTCGCGCGGTTGCATTTGGGTCCACAGATTGCGGATGTTCTGCTTGCGCTCGAGGCTCACGAGAGAAAACCACCACCTCGTTCTTGGATAGGCTCAACACCAAGCACAGAGTGGTTGAAACACTACAACAAGTCCAACCAGAGCTTTAGAGCCTACTGTGATTCCCTTGGGTACCTATAGCATGTAGAACACTGGCTGCAAATGCGATGGCGTATGTCTCTCTGTTCCAGTCCGTCGCCATGCAGTGCATTTAGTGATCATCACTGTGGTAATTGATCAGAACTTGAGTCTGGAATCACCCCCCCCCCCTTCCCCCGCCCCTCCGTTGTCTGTGCGGATCATACAACAGAAAGACTTTTACATCAAGAAAGGACCACACTGTGTAGCTGTAATAGGCCCTCAAATGGCCATTACATGGAGGTAGATGTGTGTGGTACACATCACCTCACAGTGCACCATGGGTGACTATTACCGATCGGATACTGGTAATACCGCCGATACCCATGTGCACAGGTGACGTCATCGGATGATGTCACGACCATTCCGGCACAGACAGTTGGTGTATTATGAAGCAATCACCACCTGAGTAATCATGTGCGGAATGATGGTTCCTGCTCTTTGGGAACTGGACTGGTGATGCGACCGACGCGACAGCCA
>JAADWZ010000514.1:0-22029 GCA_023336445.1 Pythium dissimile
AGTGCGAGGTTCGACAGTGTTCAAAGAGTACTGGCGCAAGCCAGTGGCGACAGCCAAAGAATTTGATGCCGATGGATGGTTCAAGACGGGCGACATCGTCCAGTACGACGTTGCCAAGGCGAGCTTCCGCATTCGAGGACGTGCTAGCGCAGACATCATTAAAAGTGGCGGGTACAAGATCTCTGCACTGGACATTGAACGCGTGCTTCACACGCATCCACGCGTCCAGGAGTGTGCGGTGTTTGGCATTCCAGACGAGAAGTGGGGACAAGTCGTGGCTGCCGTGTTGCGCGTCGCTGGATCGTCCGCCGATTTTGTGGCGGAGGAGCTGACGAGATTCTGCGCTGAGCACTTGGCCGACTACCGCGTGCCGCGCAAATTCTTCTTTGTGGACGAAATCCCGAAAAATGCGATGGGCAAAGTCAACAAAAAGTCGCTGAGCGCATCTTTTGCCGCGGAGAAAACTCCACGTTAATGCCACAAGGTTAGATGTGGCAAGCGTATCGTCAGTTGCATCTCTCCAAGGACGAAATGACACAGCTTCTTGTGCTGATTCGGCAGGCGCATTCAAGCCACAGTCGCCGCAAAACGTCGCTTCAGTATTCTGGAGGGGCGTCCTCAGTCATGGCGGGATGCACTCTTGCTCCCACCCTGGTCCTGGAGGGCCTGGATTCTACAACTAGAGATCAGGGCCTTGCTGGAAAAACATCCAGACCAAAGATCGAAGTCGTGGATGTCGCAAATCGCTGATCGAAACAAAACACGAATCAGTTTAGCGGGACAAATGCGTTTTGGTTGCAGAGAGAAAGCGGCATGTTTCCTCTAAGTAGTGCAGACTATCCATGACCGACACATTGAGACCATGGAGCTTGTTTTGAAGTAGGAAATGTGCGCTGTTTCAGTGAATAGGATGAAACGTACTGACATAGGGGAGATTTAAAACCAGTGAACTGCCACGAAGCAGCCGGTTGCTCAATTCTTGAGACGAGCCAGTGGACACAGATGGATTCTCTGTTGTATCAGTGAGTTGTGACGTCCAAGTGATACTAGAAATGGATGACATACTGCATTACCGTCGCCAAACGCCTCATGTCGTGCATAACCAGGTCAATTTGGTGTCGATTTTGTATCTTTGTCGCGTGTGTCTCGCACCGTACATCTCAGCCAGACGCACACAGCCCGGACGACGCGTAATCGGTCGAGACAAGCGCGTGGATCAATCACCCATCGGTTGGTGTCTCGAGAGGTCCGGTTCCGCTTGTTGCAGACTGCTCATTCCAGTGACAGTGTCTCGCCTCTGGTGGCTGCCACCACCGAAAAAAAAACCGCAGGCTGCAGTCCCAACGCCCCATTGTCGCGTTGCTCACCGTCGAGGGGTTACTTCAGATAGAAAACTGCAGCTCAAACTTCTGATGTAGATGTGGAGAATTGCAGATCGCAGGGTAGGTACATGTGAAAATGCACGTGGGCTGATCCATTTCTGAGGAAGATGGTCGCGAGCGGATTTCCATATTCAGAAGATCCACTCGCCACGTTTTCCTCATGTTGTTCTTCGAAATTTTGTCCGCAGCCGCGAGTCGTGAGTCTGGATCTCTTGTGTGGAACTTCAGAAAATGCTCTCTGAGTGAGAACGGGACGAAGTGCGCCGTCTCATCTATGCGCAACAAGCCGCATTTGAATGGCGGGGTTTTCGACCCAGTTGGGCGTTTAACGTTGAGACCATCCAATATCCGTGAGACGTGTGGCGGTGGCAGAACTTGCTTCGCTGGCTCTTTGGAAGAAACGAGCGGAAGACGTCTGTGCCGCGTTGTTTCTCCTGTGAGTCTCTACAAGAGAGGGGAGCGGGTGAGGTGAGAAAATGAACGGTCTTCGCCACTGTGTCTGCTCGTGCAAGCACAGGTAGGCAGGCGTAAGCAAGCTGTTGCTGGAGACGGAGCCTTCCTTCACCAGCCACGATCGTACTGTATACCTTGCACTCCGTGCATGCTTGCTTACTCAAGGCGCACCAAGAAAACGAACCCTCCGCTCGCAATCGTAAAACAGAAAGCGAGCGAGCGAGTGCAACAGGTCACCAAACAAGCTGTCGCTTCTTCAACTCGCCTACATCAGCCTCCGAGACCGGAATCACCCAGAACTTCAACCCACCATAGCGCCCTCCTCTTGATCCCTCCAGGCCAAAGCCGCCCGATTCCCTTGCAGTCGCTCATTCTGCGATTTGCTTCGCCTCCAGCACGGCTGCTCTTCCAAGTCCAACCTCAACCACCAACGATGGCGACACCAGAGCCCGCGTACACAAAGGTCGCAACGCCAACGATCAATGTGGCCACCGACGGGCCTCTCTTCCAGACCGACGAGGTCGAGCAGCGCAAGGCGCTCCAGCCCAACTTTGTGCTCTACTCGAGCTGCTTCCTCGGTCTCTTGATGCCGATCCAGTATGGCTGGTCCACGTCGCAGCTCAACTTCGCCACATTCAACAAGAAGGCCGACTGCGACCGCCGGCCCGTCCAGGAAGGCACGTGCATCATGTTCCCGGGCCACTCCAAGCTCGAGTGGACGTTCGTCGTGAACGCGTGGATTCTCGGCGGCATGATCGGCTGCCTCTGCGTCGGCCGGTTCGCCGACCTGCTCGGCCGCAAGCGCGTGCTCCAGTTCAACTGCGGGCTCATCATCGCGGGCGCCGTGCTCATGGCAAGCTCGTACAACCTCTGGCAGTTTGTCGTCGGCCGCCTGATCGCCGGGCTTGCCTCGGGCGCGACCACCGGCAACTTGGGCAGCTACATCAACGAAGTGGCGCCGCCGCACCTGCGCTCGCTGCTTGGCGTAATCCTCCACAGCGGCATCACCATCGGTATCCTGGCCGTGGCCACCACGTTCTTCTACCTCGACTTCCACGACGGCTGGCGCATCATCGCGGCGTTCCCGATCGTGCTCGCCGCGGTCTTCCTCGCGCTCTCGCCGTTCGTCATGGTCGAGTCACCCGTGTGGCTGCTGCTCAAGGGCCGCCGCGACGAGGCCGAGCACGTGCTGGCGCGGCTTTACGGCGAGCAGCACGTGGCGCTCGCGCTGGGCTGGATCGAGGCTAAGCGCAAGCACGACCCGGAGCTGCAGTCGAGCTGGAGCCAGGTGGGCCACGAGGTCGTGCGCGACGGCAAGAGCCTGCCGTTCTCGGAGCTGATCAAACCGGCGCTGCGCCGCCAGTTCATCATCGCCATCGGACTCGCCGCCATGCAGAAGATCACCGGCATCAACACAGTGTTCTACTACTCGTCCGACCTGTTCAGCGAGGCTGGCCTAAAAAATGGCCGCGTCGCGACCGTGATCATCGACATTGTCAACATGGTACCTACCTTGGTCTCGGGACTCTTCTCGAGCCGCTTCGGCAACCGCACGATGCTGCTCGTCGGCGTTGCGGGCATGCTCGTGAGCGCAGTCGGGCTCACGCTCGCGCTCTCGTTCGACATCTCGTGGCTCACGATCCTCATGATGGCCACCTACGTCGGCTCGTTCGGTGTCAGTCTCGGCCCGCTGCTCTACGTGGTCATCGCCGACATCTTCCCGGACTACGCGCGCGCCACCGTGACGTCGATCGGTGTGATGGTCGCGTGGCTCGCCAACCTGATCGTCGGCATCGGCTACCCGTACGTCTCGGACGCACTCAAGCATTTGGAGTACGTGCCGTTTGTCGTGCTGCTCGGCGGCTCGCTCGCGTTCGTGTTCTTCCTGGTGCCGGAGACCGCCGGCAAGACCAACGAAGACATCCAAGACGAGTTCCGCGCCATCCGACAGAAGGAGCGCACTAACGCTGCCGCTTCTGCTGCCCGCACGTAGAATTTTGTATCGTTAATTTCATACAATACCCTATCCAATCTCTGAATACCGCAAGATAAGCCCACCCCCAATTTCACACTACTACCTTATGATACTCTTGGCCACTTTGAACATGCTTCGGATCGTCGGTGCGGCGGGCCTGAGCTGAATCGGCTGCGACGCGTGGGCGGTCAAACTGGTCACGACCACGCTGCTGACCTTGAAGGAAGTCTGCTGCTTCACAGTTGGCGGTAGCGAACCGACGCACTCGACGATGGAATTGACGTCGCTGTCTATCTCGAGCTGTGCGTGTGGTCGCACGATGGCGCGTCCACCGTCTCGTACTTTGGCACGAACCACGAGCGAGGCGACAGCCGAGATGTCAACAACACCTTCTGCACCGCCCACGTCCACTTCCTGTTGAGCACATGCTACGTCGAATCGACGTGTGGGTGAAGAACGCAACACGATGGAACCCATGCGGCCCACTGCCGCGTCGAGCTCGTCGGTCGTGATGGAATCTCGCGCGTGAATGACCACGCTGCCCCTTCCACGCGGAACTGCGAGGCTCAGGCGTGCCGTTATGACGCTGGACGTGCTCACGCGCACCGACCCATCACCTTCGACTGAGCACGTTAAGCGGTCGCGCGCCGCAACCCGGTCCGTCGTGTCGAAGTAGATGTGGCCGTTGCTCTCCGAACGTAGTTGCATCTCCTGGACAGAGAGCGTGTCGTGGCCGTTCTCCGACACAAACAATCGACAGCTGTCGCATGCGGACATCGACACACTTGCATCACTGCCACGAGTGAGCACACTTGGTTCGACAACCACGTCTCTGCACGCGGACGCCACGATGCGGCTCACAAGACACGCACGGCCCAGCTCGATCACTGCCACGAGCGGCCCCGCAGGCCGGCTGCTGGCAGCGGTGGCGGCGTCGACGACGTTAAGCTTTACCACCAGCGCAGTGCTCTCTACGATCGCGACCTTGACGCTCTCCGGCCACGCGGCGGTGTCGCTCGAGACGGAGATGCGCGCCGCCAGGCCTTGCTGCTCCCACAGCTCGGGCCGAACGCGCACGACCGTGAGCCCTGGTGTTTCGAGCTGTAGTTGCGTGACGCCCAGTTCGTGCGGCTTGTCGTTGGTCACTGTCCACGTGCGCTGGACACGCTGATTTACGTGGACGCGCAGCTTCTCCGGCACGGCGGCCACGCTGCCAGCGACGACCCGCAGATACGGCGCGGGCGGGGACGGCGGCACTAGTGAGCGAGCGTGGAAGGCGTACATTTCGGCGTCATTGTCGAGCAAGGTGTCGGCTTTAGCGGGCGCTTGGGCTGGGCGGAAGCAGCGGCAGAGGAACGCCATGGTCGTCGGAGGCGGTAGATCGAGAAATGCGGTGGGATGTCCAACACAAAGCAGCTTGGGTTCGGTGGAATGGAGCCATGTCAGAGTGATGGTCACATAGATGTTGGGTGGCAGAAGCTCAAAAGAGGGTGAGAGAGACTTCACCATCATAGAAGATGAGAGTGTAGTCAAGAATCCATTCATGTAATCATGTAGTTAGCAGATGAACACACTTCATGAATCTTCGCTTCTCAAGCGCTTCACAAATCAAGGATTAAATCCATATTTGCGTGATTACATCTGGCTCATTGAGTGAGAATCGGCGCTGCGTCTTGGTACGTCGCTTCGATCGTGTGGCACCGGACAAGAGTGTGCAAATAGGCTGTTAATGCCTGCTCTTGACGCAAGCGGTGATGTAATCGGGCCAGTTGACCGTCATCGCTCTCCAATGCATCGCTTGGACATACGACACTGCAGGGTATCTTGTCTAAAATTCGTCTCGTTCGGGGCAGACTTTGCCAACAAGGCTTCGTATGCTCACTGGAATCTGCGAGGGTCGAACCTCGTAGAATTGGCATATCACCCTCATCCTCATCACTCACTTCCTTAGTAGAAGTGTGTGATGACAATCGAGAGCCAGCTTGACTTTGCCCCGTCACCAATTGCTCTCGTGGATCGTCATGAAGAGTGGTGGTTCTAGCGGCTTCGTTTGCACTATAAACGAGTTTCTTGTGCCAATCTACTGGCGGGGGAAGTGTGAAGCTTGCTTCGGATGAGGGTGATTCTTGGCCTTGCTCTCTATCACTTTCAGATGAGTTAGACGAGGGGCGCTCAATTGTGTCTCGTGGTACTGTGTTGCCGTCTTTCTCGTCGTCTTGCATGATGAACATGGTCAAACGCGGCCCTTCACTACAGCGCTCCATTGGCCTTGAATACTGGGTTGAAAGTACTCCTTGATCATGATATCCGGACGATATCGGAGCTGTTAAATCCGTGTCCAGATGAGCCAGTGGAGAAAACCGAGCTCGAGGTCCAGTCTCGTCCAAATCCTGAACGCCAGACCATGCGGCGCAGATTGAAGATTTCTTGTCACCGTCGGACACCAATCGAGATCGAGATAGAAAACTCGGACGGTCAATCTGGGATCTGCAACATTACAGTCGCGGCACATTTAGTAGCATTCCAAGCTTAAGCATTCTTCACGAGAAAGACGAACTCTTCGTTCGTCTGGCGGGCAATTTTCGCTCGTTGCATCCAAAATGGCACGTCAGAGTTGACTATGATTGGTGTTTCTTGGTTCTTGGGGGCAGCAACTGGCTCGTTGATTGTCTTGTTCCAAAACCGATCATCACCACCACACAGGGATCCATTCCGCTGCTCCGAGCAACGCGGTCCTGCGTGCCGCGAATCACATTGTTCGTGGAGTTCAACGAGCATAGGTTCACACTCTCCGCTTGATGACGGTGAGGAGGCATAAAATGGCTGCGTTTCCGCATCCTTTCTGGAATTCGATCGAGGGGAGCCAGCCATTTGGTGTAGCCAACGGGGAGTTGACATGTTCTCATCATTCTTCATCTAGTGGAAATGAGTGTTAGCGTGATCGACGGATTACTTATACGGCATGCATACCTGTGTTCCGCCATGGGTCATCGTCGTCCCGTCCACTCTTGCCGTTGCCTTCGCTACCTGTTCACCTTCACTGCTCACATTTCCCAATTGATTTACGCCACTACACTCAATCTGCAACTAAGGATACTTACTTGAAGAAGAGCATATCACGCGGTGGTGGCGACGCGATCTTCTTCTTCGGTCGCCGATTCGTAGGTTTCCCGTCTTTCGCCCGTGACCGAGTCGCTTTGACGGGTGTAAACACGCATCGTCGCTCCTTCGCTGGCTTGACTCGTTGCCCACTCAATTTTTCTTCTTCCTGTTGCTGGATAGCGATCTTTGGTGCTGGCGGCGTCTCTTCTGTCTGGACGTTCTCCTTGTCAACGCCAGTCGCCGCTTCACGCGCGAGCTCGAGCATCTGGATATCTACGTAACAAACAAATACCCATTCGTCAAGTCTCCTACCAACCAAATGGAAGTTGACTCCCCACTTAGATCTGGTTGTAGTACCGTGCGACTCGTTCGCGTCCAAAATCGGCCGGATGTACCACGCCGTTTGCTCCCGCTCCTCGTCGCTCGCCGGCGCGCTCGGCTGGAGAAGCAGATGACGCCGCACTCGTGCCTGCGCCCGCTGATGCACGTGTGCCGGGAAGTCCCTGCGCTTCTTCCCGCGCGTCGTGCGCAGCGCGCGGTGGCGGCCGCTGGTCATCCAGTTCATCTTTGCTCTTTGGTCAGAGGTTTCCCTTGAAGTGAGTAGTGAAGGTTTCCCTTGAAGTGAGCAGTAGAGGCTTCCCCGCCCACGAGCACGGAGTGATTGTCAAGTAATCGAGTTTAGGAATCCTGACGTGCCTGATTTTAGGCTGCATCCTGAATTAGGATGGGGCGTAAAATCAGGGACTGGTGTTGGCGCGTGGTTAATCACCTGGCGCTGTGGTTGGGAATGGCCCAGGATGCTGGCTTGGGATGGTGGCCACTTCGACGGTACAACATGTAAAGACCATGGAGGCAGATTCTCATAGACATAAACCCATTATATTATGCGTAAGGGGCGAAATCAATATACAGCGACACAATGCCCAGACCCGCCACAGCGGCGAGCGAACGACATCACTGTGGACAATCTAATGCAACCTTCAAATCGGAGGATTAGACGGCGTTACCGTTGCGGGCAGAGAGGGCCTGGCGGCGCTTCATGAAGCCAAACACGAACAAGCCGACGCCAACGATGATGCCAGCGATGAGCACTGGCAGCAGCGATCCGAGAATCGCCTTGATGCCCTTGTAGGTGCTCAGACGCGAGGACGTGATGGTCGCGGCCTCCTCACCGAAGTAGGCCGGGAGGATGACCTCGGCCTTAAGCTTGGGCCACAGTACGTCGCTCATGACTGTGTCCTTGACGAACTGCGACTTGGCGAGCGCGTAGGCTGCCATGAGGCGCTTGCGAGCGTTCATGGCCTTGCCCGTGCCGGCCTCGTAGTCCACAACCGTCTGATAGCGGTCCGCGTACACCTCAAGGAGGTTGCCCTCGGCGTCGTACATAGAGGCCTGCGAGGCGACCTTACCGTCCCACATGGTGACCTCCACAGCCTCGAGCAGCGACTTGTCGCCCCAGAGGAACATCGGGTAGCCCACGTAAGCGAGGAAGCCGACGTTGAACGCGAGCGACTGGACGCCGTCCACAGGGATGGCAGTGCCCTTGAGCGCCTTGGTAGTGTCGTACTTGAGAAGATCGTTCGGGGGCGTGAAGCGCGTGAGTGTGGCTCCGTCCAATTCGTACGTCTTTCCAGTCGTCTCGATCGAAATGTTCTGTTTGCCCTGGTTCAGGTACATGACCGCGGACGAGAGCTCAACCTTGCTCGGGAAGCCCGTGATCGAGGCACCACCTGGCGGCGTCGATGTACCGTCAGAGCCGAAAACATCCGAGCATGTCACGTTCGCCGGGCGCTTCGGGTCGGCGCAGTTGCCATAGGCAGTGAATGCCGCGAGCTCCGCAAGAGTCGGGTTGCGGCGCGAGTCGAGCGTGGCCCACATTGGCTGCGTGGTGATACCATCAAACTGGAGGTAGTCGTTGATCTCCTCAAACTTGCCACCGCAGCCCGTCTTCTGGATGTACGTGTTCAGGTTGGCCGGGCTGGGTGCGACCTTGGAGTAGTCGAGGCCCGAGCCCTCCGCGGCACCAGGCAGCGGAGCGGCACACACGCCCACAGAGTCACAGAGACCGCACGTGCCGTTGACGATCGTGCCCTCGGCCTCACCGAGCGCAGCAGTGACCTTCGCCACGATGCGGCCGCACACGAGCGGGTTGATGGCCACGATCTTCGCGCCCGTAGCACACTTCTTACACTCGCTCCAGATGTCAGCGCACGTGGCAGCCGTGCACTTGGCGCACTTCTCGTTCAGTCCACCGGCCGGTTCGCATAGGCTCTTGTAGTTGGTACCGAGGCCGATACCGGCGAGCATGCTCGGGTAGCCGAGAGCCCAATCCGAGATCGGACGCTTGGCGAACAGACCGTTGTACTCAAATCCCTCCAGCTTGATGTCAGCGATTGAGTCAACGCCGGCACCGAGGAATCCGAGCACAGTACCGCCGAGCAGCTTCCAAGCCGCCGGCTGGTTCGAGTTGAGACCGTTTGCCCACTTCATCATCTGCGCCTTGTTGGCCTGGACGATCACTTCACGCTCTGAGGCCTCCATGCCCTTGCCCCAGATCGTGCCAGCGGCCAGACGGCGAAGGAAACCGAGCTCGCCACCGGCCTGCGAGATGACGTTGATGTAGCCCAGGTCGAGCGAGATGACCTCGTCCGTGTCCTTGCAGCCTTCACAGGACTTCTCGGCGTCGAACGTGTGGTACGTGTACATCTTGTAGCTGATCTCCGAGTTGTCGTCCGAAAGCTTGACGTCCACCTTGATCTGGCGGCGGCGGTAAGCGTACGGCCCGACCTCGGTCATCTTGAGCTTGGCGCCCTTCTGGAGGTAGTCCATGGCGTTGGTCACGTTAAACATGTTGAGGTTGTAGTAGTACGGCGTGCAGTCCGAGCAGTCGCCATAGTTATCCACAAACGCCTCCTTCTGGATATCTTCGTTAGAGCACACGGCCACGCCGTCCTCAATCTTGGACGTGATGACCGACGGGAGAGCCGCGCCGTAGACGGCGGCGACCACAGCGAGCAACGCGCCCGTGCCGATGAGCGTGTTGGCGACCGTGAGCGGCGCGCAGCCGCGGCGCTTGCCGTTTCCGCCATCGAACTTGGCGCCGGGCGTCGCCGCGGTCTTCTCGTAGGCTTCGGTCACCGAGCCGGGGGTGATCGGGTGGTCCGGCATGCTTGGTGTCGGGAGATGGAGCTCTGATGCGGAGTCTTGGACGCAAATCGGAGAGTGAGGAAACCATACGCTTCAGTGCGGAGCGGAGGAGGAGGGCGAAGGGCGGAGGGGGGAGAGCGGAGAGCGGAGAGCGGAGAGCGGAGCGGAGACGATTCGGTCCAATGGCCAATTGGAGAACGTGACTCGCACTCTCTCTGTGTAAGAGAGGAGGAGGATAGGCCCAACCAACAACAGAGGGAACTGGAGTCCAAATCCCCTTCGACTTCAGCGGCATGCACATGTGAGTAGCATGGGAAAGTCCTGCCCGGGGTTCAACACTTGGTCAGGCTTTAGGGGAGAAGAGACAGGCCATCTGGCGGGAAGCCACTTGTCGTGATTGGCAAAGAGTCCAGTTCATGTTGACCTCAGAGTTTGTTCACTTGAAATTTGTAGACTTGAAAAGTGACTCGTTTAGGGTTAGGTTCACAGCCAGTTGCTCATCCTTCAATCGCCATCAGCAGAGACAGTTCAGAAAGAAATGAGTGTTCAATGTCGCTCCACCGGATGTATTGATATTTGTAAGGAGGCTGCCGGATCATTGTTTTTTCTTGCTCAATCGAGGGTTACAAATGGGCGCAGACAGGGTTATTTTAGTCAGAACCCTGTGGCTGTTTTCTAGAGACTTCAAGTGTTGGCGGAATGTGCCTTGTGTTTGAGAGAAGGTCTCTCCAGGCTGTACAAGAATAAAGAATTTCCACCAACAAAACGCGATCAGTGAGCTCTGGGAGCAGCCATTATTACATTCTAGAGGATTGTTGTGGCGGAAACAAATGGAGACCATAGTGTTTCTTGTGAAGCACACCCTGGTATCGGATGTCAGAGGCAAGTACGTGTCCGGTGTAGGTGTACGTGTCCGGTGCTCTAAGCCGCACCAGCTGAGTCTGGTCAGAACTCCACACCAGCTGGACTGACTCGCCGACTGATGGCACTCGACTAAGTCAATACACTGGACCACGTTCGCTTTGATCGCATGGTACCCTCATTCAATGAGGGAGAGAGTCTGAACAGTAGTCTGAGCCATGTTCAATGACCGCAGGTCACTTCACTGTCAGTAACTCAAGACTGTTCCCTAACGTTACGGAAACGACACCGTTTCATTGCGCGTGGTGTGGGCAAGACGAATCCGCTTCCACATCCCTCCTCCTTCTCTCCTCAATGCGTGGCTATCAAGCAGTGACTGAGCCGAGTCACTGACTCGGCCTTGTCACCAGTCTGGACGAGATATCGAAGAACCCAGAGACTTTGGATTCCAAAGAGGATCTTGTCTCCAAGAATGAGTTCCAGAACGCATGAGGCATCCTGCACCAGAACGAAAACACGAAACCCATCCGTTTCTCGTGGAGATCCTCGTGAATTCCACGGGATCTCGTGATGTCTGGGCGCTACACTGCACAGTATTCTCTTGTCTTGTATATCAGACGAGGAACCCATGGACGGCGCGAAACTGCCACATCTAAGAACAAGTGCAGAGCCACATTCGGAACACATACGAGTCGTCAATCTAGATCCAGAGTCCCGAGTCCAGAGTACAAACGCAGTTGACGGAAATAGACAGCAAATAAACCGCGCCGGGATCCAGAGACTGCCTGACAAATTCGGGGGCTCGTGTTATAGGCTTTTATAGCTTGCTCTCTGGAGTGCGGAGACTGGAAGTGTGGATCCAACTGATGCTGGACTATACTAGCGAGAGATCAACGCCTTCAACACGCCCATCAACGTCCTCTGTCTGTCAAGATCTTTTCCTTGTTCTGCCAAAGATGTGCATTTGTGCCACGTTCCATCTTCCACAAAAATCCACATCCTGGCGAGTCGCACAGAATGTACTGATATAATATGTTCAACTACAAGCCAAGCTGCATTTCACTGGATGAGATCTCTCCATACGTCAATTGAGGGCAACTCGCTGGGCTTCACTCGCTTTCAACACGCCGTCGGCGCTGTCCGCTCCGTCTCACTCAGGCTGCAGTTCGTCAAGACTGGTTTCTGAACTTCGAAGCTTCGTTCCAGCGAGGCTGTTAGACTTGCTGGAACTGATTTGATTACCCACGCGCTCTCGAGTCTCACATACTGTACTCCACAGAAGCTTTCGTGGTCTGTTCACTCACTCCACTATGGTTGCCACACAATATACCTTGCTGCTTGTATTATGGGCATTGACTCATTGCATATTCCGTGGGAGATATATGCAGATTCAATAAGATGTACTCATCACTAGACTAGGACGCTGGGGGAAAAAACTGCCTTCACCTGAGAAAGCGCACCATCATTGCCGTTTTTGCCCCACTCTACACGGCCTCGCCAAGCGTATTCTTGTCGGCGCTGGTCAGACGACGGCGCTTGATGAAGCCAAAGCCGACCAGTCCGACGCCAACGATGATGCCGATGATGAGGACGGGCAGCAGCGACATGAGGATCCGCTTGATGGTCTTGTAGGTCTTGAGCCGGCGGCTCGTGATCGTCGCGCTCTCCTCGCCAAAGTAGATGGGCATGATCACCTCTGGCGTGACATTCGGCCACAGCACGTCGCTCATGGGCGCGTTGGGTGTGAGCTGCGACCGCGAGAGCGCGTACGACGCCATCATGCGCTTGCGTGCGCGCATGGCCTTACCCGTGCCGGCCTCAAAGTCCACGATCGTCGCGTACCGGTCGGCATAAGCTGGTTTCAGCTCGCCAGCGGCGTCGTACAGCGAGTCTTGAGACGCGACCACGCCATCGGGCATCTTCACTTCGACGCTGTCCAGCAGCGTGCGGTTACCCCACAAGTACAACGGATACGACGAGTACGCGAGGAAGCCGACGTTGAACGCCAAGTTCTGCACGCCGTCCACCGGGATCGCGGTGCCTTTGCGCGCCTTGAACTCGGTGTAGTTGACCAGGTCCTTGGGCGGCGCGAAGCGCGTCAGCTTGGCGCCGTCCAGGTCAAAGGTCTCGCCCGTGTTCAAGATCGACACGTTCTGCCGCGCCTGGAGCAGATATATCACGCTCTCCTGGAGCTGCACTTTGTCCCGGAAGCCCGTGATCGTCGCGCCACGCGGGGGCGTCGACGTGCCGTCGTTGCCCAGTATGTCGCTGCAGGTCATGTTGCTCGTGGGCGCCGCGCAGTTGCCATACACGGCAAAGGCGTTGAGCTCGGCCAGCGTCGGGTTGCGGCGCGCGTCGAGCGTGGCCCAGATGGGCTGCGTGCGCAGACCGTCGTACTGGATGTACTCGTTGATCTGCGAAAAGTCGTCGCAGCCCGTCTTCATTACGTACGCGTTGAGGTTGGCCGGGTTCGGCGGCGTCTTGGAGTAGTCCAAGCCCGAGCTCTCGGCGGCGCCGGGCATGGGCGCGACACACACGCCAAACGAGTCACAAAAACCACAGGTCCCGTTGATCGTCGCGGCCTCGGCGGCGCCGTACACGGCCGCGTACTTGCTCACGATGCGGCCGCAGTTGTACGCGTTCAGCGCCGTGACGCGCGCGCCGGACACGCACCGCTTGCACTCGCTCCAGATTTCAGGACACGTCGCGGCCGTGCAATTGGCGCACTGCTCGTTAAGGCCTCCAGTGGGCACACAGCGGTTGACGTAGTTGGTCCCCAGACCGATCCCAGCGAGAATGCTCGGGAAGCCGAGCGCGAACTCCGAGACCGGCCGCTTGGCAAACAACCCGTTGTACTCGAAGCCTTCGAGCTCCAGGTCGGCGATGGTCGCGACGCCCGAGCTTAGAAAGCCCAGGATCGTGCCGCCCAGTTTGTTCCAGGCCGCCGGCGAGTTGGAGTTGAGACCGTTGGACCACTTCATCATCTGCTCCTTGTTGGCCTGGATAATCACCTCGCGGTCCGAGGCGTTCAAGTCCCGGCCCCAGATCGTGCCCGCGGCCAGCCGGCGCAGGTAGCCAAGCTCGCCGCCTGCCTGCGAGATCACGTTCAAGTAGCTGAGATCCCACGAGATGACCTCGTCCGTGTCCTTGCAGCCTTCGCACGACTTCTCGACGTCGAACGTGTGGTACGTGTACTGCTTGTAGCTGATCTCGGCGTTGCCGTCGGCAAACTGGACGTCCGTCTTGATCTGGCGGCGGCGGTACGCGTACGGCCCGACCTCCTGCATCTTGATCTTCACACCGCCTTGCAAGTATTCGGCCGCGTTCGTCACGTTGTACATGTTGAGGTTGTAGTAGTATGGCGTGCAGTCCTTGCAGTCGCCGTAGTTGTCCAGGAACGCCTCCTTCTGGATGTCGCTGGTGTCGCACGACGCCACGCCGTCCTCGACCTTGTTCGTGATCACGGATGGCAGGGCGGCACCGTACACGATCGCAAACACGGCCATCAGCGCGCCGCCGCCGATTAGCCAGTTCGCTCGCGCGAGTGGCGAGCAGCAGCCGCGGCGCTTGGTGCTCGCGTCGTGCTTGGCCGGGCCGCCGGGCGTGGACGCCGTCTTCTCGTACGACTCGGAGACCGAGCCTGGCGTGATCACGTCCGCCATAGTGCCCAAGCAGTGAAGGAAACGATTGTCTGAGACCGTAGAAGCAAAATTGGAGAATGGAGAGGTCCGAGAGAACAAAACAGCACGAGAGAGAACGAAAGAAAGAACACTGGAGGTCACGAGCGAGAGGGAGGAGGGCGGCGTGGGTCGTAATCGCCATGACTACTGGTATCCTCACGGATATTGAGCAAACGAGAGAGAGGGGGGGAGAGGACTGGGGGGCGGATTTCCAGAGAACCAGTTGTAGCGACTCATCAAGTTGCCTTTGATTGCGGCCCCTTGTTGGCCGTGGTGTCCGTTGATGACGGCCCCAAATCTGCCAGGTTTATGTGCATTGAATCGCTGGAGCGCAGCGAAAGAGGCGAAATATCAGTTTAAAAAGGTGAGGAGTGGTGCAATGCAGACACGAGTCGGTCAGACTGAATTCGATAATATTCGAATGTAGAGGAACAAGCATTCCGGTCCTAAGCCACTAGTGTGGGGTGGGAGACCCGGGTGGGTTCAGTCCTTTGCTTCCATTCCGGTTTGTGGACGACAGTGATCAAGCCGCGGCTTAGGACATGTGAATCAATCCGAATCCGAGGTCAAAAAAATTTGCCACAGTTTGCAGAATTAGTCGCCTGTCTTGATTTAGTGAATCGGCCCTTGCATCTTTATATTTGGCCGGAATTCCAGACAGTACCGTAAAGGGATCTTGCTGAACGAATTGGTTGATGTTGAAGAGAACAATTTGGGAGAAGGAGCGCGAATACCAGTGCAACAGCAAAAACGCCTCATGTTGTATTCGTCTGCGTTGCGAACTGACCGCACTTCTCACCGGGGGGTTTTCTCGCTCTCTCTTTCTTTGCATTGCCAATGCACCGGACTCCGCCCACAGTGCTGGTTCTCTGCACGCGTTTCAACTCGATGTTTATGCCATAAGTCAGCGGGTTTCTTTGCGTAAGCGACAATGATTAGCCCACGTCCTGGAGTGCATATTGATCATTCGTGCTGCACTGGACACATAAACCATCCCAGACGTCCCGGGAACACGCTGGCTTTCGATGCTTCTTTGACGGGAATCTGTCAATGTACACTAGGTGATACTGCAGCTGCCTCTCCAAAGACCTCCTCAGTCAGCGTGTCCCAGCGCGAATGTGCACCTTTCGGCGAGGCAATGCATGCACCAGGCAAGACACTGGGTACATAATTTACTCTTCCGCTATCGCAGATCCTGCAGCTTTCGCAAAAACAATAGTGTACCTTTTAAGGTTGTGGCCATTGGCCTCAAATGTTCTGGAAAGCAGCCGAAGGTCAAAACCCCTGCAATGACGGAAAAATGTCCCTTGACTGGGTTCATAACCCCGAAAGGCGGCCCACTCGACATGTCGGCACAGTGAGGCAGGCATCGAGCAGGCAGCTGCGCCCATGTTCTTCCAGTCATCAGTGCAAATATTATTATTTGCCAAATAGCGAGACGATAGTGCTGAACCGAGAAAAAAACTGGAGTTATTCATTGCGGAGTTATTCATTGCGGGGCTGCAAGAAAACTAAGCTAATCCAACCTCAACCTAATTCTACAAGTCGGGCCAAAGAGATCTGATTCGCTTTTCGAAAGAGGTTACTCCCCCACTTGCACACTGCTTTTCACAGGTGATCTCTCCCACCAACTGGGCTTGGCTGTTTCTGTTGACCATGTAGCTACTTGTGTCGCTTCTTTGTCACCTGGCCTCTCGAGCGTCCCACGCGCGCCGCCACTACCTCTTCTCTCGTGAGCTCGCCGTTTTGCACACGCTGCTGCACACGCGTGAGCTGCGCAGGCCACGGAATCCACTCGCTTCCTCCACCAGCAGAAAATAGCGACGGGAAGCCTCGCTGCCGACATACAAACACATGCAGTGACTCGACGCGCGAGAGCGACGCCAGCTTGCGCTCCACGCCTGACCGATAGGCTGTTGCGTCGTCGTCGTCGTCGTCGCCGTCGTGTCGCAGCAGAAACACGAACGCGCACACTTCGCTTGAGCGCGCGCGGCGCAGAAACCGCGCCGTGTTCAGATCAGAAAGCATCGCGTCGAGATCGAGCGAGTGGAGTTTGCTAGTCGCATGTAGTGCGAGCAGACTTGACCAGACCGCGTCGCCCGAGAGCTGACTGCGAGCCAGCGCACACGCCAGTTTGGCGCCGTGTGCAGCGAGGACGTCGTCTTCAAATTGCTCGTGAATGAGCAAAGATCTCGTCGCTAAGGCTCCGTGCGGCTGCCAGAAGACTGCGGACGGTCAAGTCGCCTTCCACTCGCGCCGCGAGCCACTGGATAAGCGACGTCTCACCCGACGAGATCGCCGAGCAGACCACTCGCTGACGGGTCGTGAGCCAGAATCCACTCGACGACGCGACTGTGGCCGCGCTTAGCAGCCGCGTTCAACGGAGCCGCGAGATCCAACGCATGGGGACGTCCGCTCGCTTGGAATAGCAGCTTGAGCACAGCGAGACTGGTCTCCTCGTCTGCACAATCGACGACCACATCGTTGCCCATGGATGGTATCGCGTGGCCGCAGTGGTTCATCAAGTACCGCAGCTCGTCCAGCCACCCGTGCTTTGCTGCGATCTTCACGTTGGCGGCAGAGCAGCACTGCGGGTGGAACGTCTCGTGGATGCGCGCGCAGATGGTGACGTTATCTCCGCCTTGCATCACAGTACGAAGCGCCGTGCCGCTCTTATTGCGAAACTGCTGCTGCGTCGCCACCGTCATCCATCCGCCGCTCGATGGATTCATCACTGCCCCGTCAATGTACGCGTCCAGCAACAGCTCGACGATCACTTACTGGATGTGGCGCGCAGCGCCGGCCAGCGCTTGCCCCGTGCACCCCTCTGTTCAGTGAGTGGCCAAAAAGCGCACAATCTCCACATGGCCGTTGGTCGCCGCGCCGTTCATGGCGTCGGTTGTACACTTGCCCGACTTTTCGTGGAGTACGCTGACCACGTCGAGGTGGCCGTGGCGCGCCGCGCAGTCCATCGCGTCGACCGTGCCCCTCGGCGCCAGCAGCGCCACCATCGGCGTATACCCGCGTATAGTGGCCTTGTGGGCGACTGTATAGTGGAGGTTTGAAGGTCGTGCTTGAGCAGAAACGTCAAACTCTCCACGTAGCCGCGCTTGCCGATCGTATCGGAGTTGCCAACTGGCGTGGACCACATGTGGATACAACTCGCTCAGTCTGATGACCTAGTTGGCGTCCGCGCACTTCCAGGCAGGGTTCCACTCATTCAGCAGCGGCACAGCGCTGACCAGCGCGCCCATCCGCTCTACGAAATCGAGTGTCGATGCCGGGACCTCTTTCCATCCCGGCCAGTTCGTGTCGGTGCAGACCTCTGGGTGGTGGGCTTGGATCCACAAAAGCGCTTTCTCCATCTCGTTCTGGCCCGTAGTCGACGTCGTCTGGCCGTACTTCATCAGCACCCGGCGGAGCAGATCCGACGGCTACTTCTCCGCGGCCATGGATCCACTGGAGATGGCGCACGGCGCCACTGGTGGTCACAAGTTCCAAGAGCTCACCGACCTCACAGAGCGCGCAGCCGCTGCTCGCTTGCGCTGGCTGCTCGGCCCGGAATCGAATGAGTTGGTCAGCGATGTCGAATCGGTTCTGAAGCAATGCGAGTGCGAGCCACTCGACGCTGCAGAGCGCTGGCAACTCGGGCAAACCCTCGTCCGCCCAGCGCCGCAACCGACGATGGAGGCGCGTGAGCGGCTGAGCTTCGAAGGTGAAAGCGCCACGGGCAGCCCACCCTGGAAGCTGACGATGTGCTGACACAGTGCACGGTCCGTGAGGGTGCAAAGCGCTGCGTTGGTCTTCATGGAGTGTTGTCGAGGCTGAGTGGAGAGCTACTGTGTATACAGGTCAAGCTCTTTCCTTTCGACAAGAAGCTCATCTTGACAGGGTGGGCCGCCGCGTACGACGTGGACACAGGGAGTCCCAACTCGGTGCATGAAGGTTGCAGCCAATTGCTAGAGACTACCGAGCAATTGGCTGCAACCTTCATGCTTCTCCAGCCCTCGTCTCCAGTAGCCGTATCAATCTTGAGATGGTATAGTACGTATAAGGTTGTCGTCAAAACCTCTCTCTTTTTTTCGTTTTGTAATCATGATACATGCAACAACATCACAAGTGCAGGCCAGCCATCAGGACCAGCCGTGGCCGTTGTTCTAAAATCGCGGTTGGGCTGTCTTCTCACGCGTCGACCTTGGCCTTCTTCTTGGCCGGCTCGTCGACCGTCTCGAAAAACTCGAGCGAGCCCTTTGGGTCTGCCTTCATCGACTTGTTGCCCTTTTTCCAGTTGGCCGGGCACACCTCGCCGTGCTCCTCGTTGAACTGGAACGCCTCCAGCAGCCGCAGCACCTCGTCCACATTGCGCCCAATCGGCAGGTCGTTGATCGTGATCTGGCGCAGAATGCCCTTGGGGTCGATGATGAACAGTCCACGGAACGCCACGCCGGCGTCGTCGCCGTCTTTCACCAGCACTTCGTACTTGGTCGAGACTTCTTTGGTGATGTCCGCGATCAGCGGGATCTTCATCTCGCCCAATCCGCCTTTCTTGCGCGGCGTGTTGATCCACGCCAAGTGTGAGAATTTGGAGTCCACCGAGGCGCCCAGCACGGCCGTGTTGAGCTTGGCAAAGTCGTCGACGCGGTCCGAGAACGCGCAGATCTCGGTCGGGCACACGAACGTAAAGTCGAGCGGGTAGAAGAAGAGCACGACCCACTGGCCACGGTACTGGGACAGCGACAGCGACGTGAACTCGCCGTTGACCACGGCGTCAGCCGTGAACTCGGGCGCGGGGTGGCGAATCGTGAGCACCATGGTGTACTGAGGGCGAGAGCGGGAAAAAGCGCGAATGAACATGAAGCGGATGTGAAGGGTGGGACGCGCCACGTGAGACGCGCGCCACTTTATTTCAGGTCGAAAATCGGGAATATTGACCTAGTTTAACGCTGGACACAGGATAGGGACAAGCGTTTACGTGGTTTACGCAAGAATAGGGATGTAGCCATGTTCACTTCAGCGATTGGATGGCGGGAAATCGAGCGAGGTCGGACATGAGAGCGCGCGACACGATTGGTCGCACAACAAGGTGACGAGACGATCGCGTTGGCTGATGTGAAGAACGAGAGCGCGGGGTTTCGCATCCAAGATTGTGATGTCGACCAACCAGCGGATCGGCGTCCTCGGGCAGTGCAAAGGCAGCAAGTGGATTGCCACACAGGGCAGCACTGCCACGACTACCGAGCTGTATTGAGGCCACGCTCGTGTGCTTCGCAGCCTTGGTCGGCCAACCAGCTCGTGCGCGTACCGGGCAATAAGTGGCGCGTGAAGGGGTATTTCTACTTGGAGCACTGCGCCGGCTGCAAGTACTGGAACGCCGCCCAAGCTGCCGCCGTTCCAGTTTTGAGGCCACAAGAAGCATGTTATACGAGAGCAAAGTTCGCCAAGAACAAGGGGTGAGCAGAGCGAGAAGCCATGTTTTCATGGGGGGGGTTGCTGGTCTTGTTTTGGCACATTGCGGCGCCGTCACCCACTGTATTCTCTTGTGTGGATGTGTACTGAGTTCTACCGCGGTACTGTGACCGCGTGTGATATTCAGTCTAGCAGCGGTGGGAGTCTAGGCTATGAGGAAAATCATAGTAATCAAACTTTAGACGAATACCGGCAATGTCGCTAAGGGCCACAGACACCGGGGTGTGGTCGCTGCCAAAACCTGTCGCACGCCATACAAATGCGGCCGCGATTGACATTGCTCAGACGCATCTCGAGTCGGCTGGTAGCTAGCTCATACTGTAGAATCAATAGCCAACACATCACCCAAGACCAGAAATTCAATTCACAATGTATCAAAACATTTCCCAACTATTCATAAATCTGTACCAACAACGACATGAAGTGATGAAGTTGACAGAGAAGTTGAAGTCTTAGCCGCGCCAAATTTTAATTCGACTCTCAAATGGCGCGAAATCGCCATGAAAATAGCCGAGAATGATACAGTTTCAGAGAGGACCAGGAGTTCAGTGGGTCGAGGACGAAAAAAAATTGCAGATCAACATGGCGAACCAACAGTGGCGGCCAGCCAGGGACGAAGAGCTTTGGTGTGTTATACCTGGGGCCCTGAGCGTGCCGTCGGATGGAGCAGCTGGGAGGCTGGCTACAGTACTCTGTCCGCGGCGAGGTTGGTGAGTGCGCTCCGCCAATTTGTTGTGCGCACGGCCCAGATGACTGCCGAGGGCGAGGATACGTTGGCAGCTGGCTGCGCCGCCAGCCAAACCGAGGACAACTATGCGTGTTTTCGAGAACCAACTGTTGCGACACTGCTTGGAAGGGCAACACTACCTACGGCGAGGATAGGGAGTCGCTCGTGCCGCTCAGGTTGGGCGATTGATCTGGTCGCTCCCACGAATCGAATCCGATAATAGGCGCTCCGGCCAGACACCACAATCGCTCGCCACAGCCCTCAATACCATGCCGAAACCAAGCACGCTTTTGCTATCCGCGAGTACCAGCCAGCTGCCACGCAATCAAAGTACCATACTGTACCGCACAACGTCTCGCCGACCAGGGTGGTGTGTGACCAACTGGATTCACCACCTGGGGGACGTTTAACAAGATGGCGGATAAGGCGGCGAACACCACATTGGATATTGGATACCAATGCCAAGCTCAGCACTCGAAGCTCTGCCCACCACACGGCGGTCTGATCAGGCGCAGTCATCTCCTGCTGCCACGGGGGAGGGTTGGATAGGATTACGGTTAGAAAGCTACAGTTACAGGTTCGGCGACTGGGATCTCAAGTGCACCCTAATACACCTCACCAAACCTTCATCACCACCATGCAATCGAGGTCTTGTAGAGTTAAGCGAGTGTCTGCAACGCCCTTGCGCATAGGGCTCCCACGCGGCTACAAGCTGATCACTGCCACTACCTCTATGTACAGAGTGTTCGAACTGATATTTCTCCTTCGTCCATACACCTGGAGACCAACTCATCTGGCCAGCTTGGTGGGAGACGTTCACGCCACCCACTACATCACTGGACCAATCGCCCAGCCGACCTCGCACCGCCACGCGCAGCCAATCTGTTCGAGGAATCGACCGCCGGCCCTGGCTTCCACACCGACATCTGCTGAACAGCAAATGGCACCAGCAGATAGCAGCTGCCAGCTACTGCCACCCATTCGAGTGTCGGAGACCGCCCTCGCCCATACCTGAGCCTTGCTGCTCTCGCTCGCTTGGACTCAGTGTTTCCGGGGTAGAGTCCTTGTCCGCATCCTTTCGCATTCCTCATTTTGCTCGCCACTCGCCACTCGCCATACTTCCACCTCCAGCTCATTCCTCCACTCCTCCCGTCCTTCAGGTCGCCATGTCCCCTTCTTCGTCGTGGCTCGGGTATCTCTTCGGCGACAGCTCCGCCTCCGCTGTGGACGCCTCGC